>JACDOX010000011.1:4798787-4816464 GCA_014549065.1 Cardinalis cardinalis | reverse complement strand
CCTTCCTGCCTTCCTTCCTGCCTTCCTTCCTGCCTTCCTTCCTGCCTTCCTGCCTTCCTGCCTTCCTGCCTTCCTGCCTTCCTGCCTTCCTTCCTTCCAATATATATTCACTATTCAGAATAAATCTTGCTGCAGATGAAAACATCTGCTCTCATTGATACAATCATCAGCACCCCCTCCACCAAATCAAAGCCAAGCCGTTGTTGGAGTTTGTTCCTATGCTTTTGAAAAAAWGCATTCACATTTTTCATGCTGCTACTAGTGCAAACAGATATTTTATTCTGCCACTGGGAATGAAAAAATTTAATATCATCCTAAAGATGGGTAATGACAGGAGGCTTTCTACCCACTTTGTCTGTTGGGGGCCAGGGTGAGAGCAAACACTGCTTGGAAAGATCAAGTGGAGGCCACTGAAGCTTCATGAACGTGGATCTATTCCATGGCACTGTGAAATCACCACTTCTTTGTGACCTTGATGGATTTTCCCTTGGCTAATACAGAACATTTGCTTTAAACTACACTAGTCAGACCAAACTGAGACAAGAGGGATGGGGTAGAGCTTTCTCATCCCCYTGGTGTCCTCTTTGCCTGACCCAAGAGAAGTGACCAACTCTTAAGTGGTGTGGAGTGTCTTACTTGACTTTCCCTCACCCCATCTGATTCAACTTGAATCTGTTTCCAGGAAAAGACCATGTCACACCCTGTGCATGGAAAAGAAAATGTGTCTTTTCCTCTGTATGACTACTGACAATAGTGCCAAAGTACAAAAAAATAGTAACCCAAAWTTGTGAGGGAGAATTTCTGTGTTGTCCTGTAGTAGCTAAATTTCAGACTCCCTAGGAGAGGAACTGAGTGAGAAATTGAAAAAGGGGCTGCTGAAGTTAGGAAAATGTTTCTAATGTACTATCTAAAGGTCTCTTCAGTGAAATTTGAATCCACAGTCATGGCCTTGATTTCCACAGAGGACACCTTGCAGTACAGTCGGTCAGAGCATGGTGCTAATAACACCAACTGGGTTGTGGGTTTGACCCTGCATGGGCCATTCACTTCAGATTTGGGCTTGATGATCCTTTAGGGGTCCCTTCTAACTCAGAAGATTCTGTGTTTCTGTGAAATTTCACCTTATTTTTTGTTCTAGGCCATCCTACTCTGCCATGCTACATAAAAACATATTCAGACAGGATTTGCCMGTTGAAAAATACTTTCCTTTATAGTTTTGGCCAGTGGCATTGAAAATGTCTCAGGTCACTCAGTTCTCTCTTCCTACTCTCAGAGATGGGAAGGGTGGAGAACATTTGGCTGCAACCATCCCTAGACAAGCCCCTGAACTTCTCTCTTCATATGAAGCCAAGCRTGCTGGCAATTCTGAGCATTCCTGCCCTGACCTGCTGCCTCAGGGCCAGTGTGGACAGGCAATAGCTCAGCACCTGCTCTTGCAATATTTCACTAAAAACCACTCCAGTCAGGCTGGCCCAGCTATTTGACTCAAAAGCATCTGTAATACAGAGCTTTACATATCAAATTACATCAATTACATATCAAAGCATCATCTAAATCCAGTCCCTTTGGTTGCTTAAAAATTAATAAATTAATTGGTATGAAGTAGCAGGACCTGACAGTAATGAATGATATCTTGGAGTTGTAGAAAATAAATAGATTTCTATATTTATTTAGAACAAATTATGTGTAAATATGCTTATTTTTATTTGTCAAAAGAAATTTTTAAAAAGCATTTGGTAGAGAAAATAACTTCTTAATTCTGTCCAATGCAATGACCTGGGAAGCCTGTATAATATGAGTTGTTATGCTTGGTTTCACACCTGTAAAATATCCATATCTGGTGTTTATGCAGTTGATATTTCTGTCCATATTAATTTTTTCAAGGTGTCACTCAATAATCTTCATAAAAATTTAAAATATTTGAAAAKAATTTTGAACCAATTTTTCTCTTTAGAATAAAGGCAAACTGTAACTATAGAATTCTGGGGCTTATGTTTTAAAACTACAGGGATCATAAAGTTCAACAAAAACTAGAATAAAGCATACAGAATTTAATAAAGTACAGAAAACCTTCCCTAGGCCCCTTTTAGCTTATTTCCAGTGAAAGGCCTTCAGGCTTTTCCAGAGCATGGCTCTTTTATCTAGATGATAGCTGTTGTCATTAAGATTTCTCATATCTGGAAGATATGTTAGCAAACCCATTGCCTCTCTATATTCTTGTTCCTGCACTCCTCCTCTCCCTCCACACCCCAGAGCTGTGGACAGTCCTTCCCCACAGGCTGCCTCTCTTTCTCCCCACAGGTTTGTCATGTATGAAGTAAGACTCTTTCCTGTGGTCACGTCTTCATAAAACAGGTAAGTGATTTTCTGACCCAGATTCCTCACGKGGGGCTTCCTGGTCATCCTTGCTGGTGCAGCACCACATTTCAGTGAGTTTGCCCCAAGCCCATCTCTCCCCACATCACCAGCTCAGGGGCTGCTCTTCCACTCTCTGGAGGCCCTGTCTTTGCTGCTCAAGCAGCATTCAGAGAGTGGTTTTGGGATCTGTTTTTGTTGCTAGAAATAATTTGAAAACAGACAAGAGGAGGCACTTATGTGTCTGTCACAACAAACAGACACTCCAGTGATTGATTGCCTGTGGACCTCAGCATGAGAGCCAGCACAGGGCTGTCTGTGCCAGCTCATCCAGCCACTGCCTGGGAAAATGGGCTGTTTCAGGGGAACAGAGACTGAGGAGTGATAAACAGGAAATTTAGCCCAAAGTGGGAAGTATGGAGGAGAAAGCCTGGAAACCTGCTTCACTTTTAGCTCAAAGCTGCAAGAAGGGCAACTTGCCCTTGCTCCTCTATTGGAGGATCTGTGGCTGTGGGGTTTGGGGGAGCAGGTCAAGAACCACCAGCAAGGGTTATGCTGGTTTGGTGRGGAGAGCTATGTGGACAGCTACAGCTTGATGAAGGCACTGTGAMTTCTCACACTGAACTCTTTTGGGAAAATGCCTCAGTCCCTCCAGAGCAGTCTTGCAGGGAAGCAGCTCCCAGCACATATTGTACCTGTGGTCTGGGTWGCTAAAGGTAGCTGCAAACTGGGAAACCTTTCTGGTTCAGAGGGGAAAGARTACTGGGACAGACTGCACTGCTGCAGAGACAAGGGCTCAGCTGGGTGGTAACACTGCTGCTCAGAGTGTTTTATCTCAGAGGCTGGTCCCCACAGCTCTGCTCAAAGTGCTCAGGGGCCCACAGCAGCCCTCCCTGGGATTACTCACCTCTGCAGCCCCTCCTTGGGAGTACTCACCTTTGCAGTCCTGCACATCACATAGGATCATAGACCTCTTRGCTGGAAAAGACTCTTGTCTAGCCWTTAACCCAGCCCTGCCAAGTCCACCACTAAACCATGTCCCTCAGCATCAYAGTMTTTTAAATACCTCCAGGGATGGTGACTAAACYACTTCCCTGGGCRGCCTGTTCCAGTTTTGAAAGTAGTCCAATCATTTTACACTGAGACTCATCTTCAGATTTGAAAGTTAATATGGGAATGATTCCTCATATTTTCTTGCTGGTCATGTGCTGCTTTGTTTGTCATCACTCCTCGCAGCCTTTTCTCTAGAAGCAGTCCTGACACTTGGAGAGGAAGCAAAATGAAACATAACAGAGCAGTTGAATAACTCCATCCAGAAGGAAAGTAAACCCCTCAAGAGCAAATTCCCTTTGTCCAGTACCTCCTTTCCACCCTGAAAAAATATTGTCACTGTGCAACTGTGATAGATGAACAGGCGAACCTGCAAGAAGGTCAGCCTTTCCCAGAGTTTTGTTTAGGGGTGTCTTTACAGAAGGTACTTAGAGAACTCCCTTGCCTTCCTTTTCATGCTGTTTGTATTCAAATCCATAAATATGCAGCAATAGCTTGAGTTTAAAAAGCAGGCAAGAATGTCCCAGTAAGTAGAGATAGCAAAGTAGCAGAGTTTATTTTCAGCATGTATTTGTGTTTGGACTTTGGAAGAGTACATGAGACATAGTATTCTGCTGATAAAACTTGGAACACTGTGAACTAAAAATCAGATTATTTATATCTGTTAAAAGAGATTTAGAAAACTTTGCATATAGCAAACWGCTTGAGCAGAGGGCCCATATACTCAGAAAAGAAAACTGAACATGTTTTCCATGATCCATAGGCATTCAATCCTTTTCTTTCATACACATGCTATGTAAATTTAAACCTGTAAAACTCTTTTTCTGAACTGTACACTAAATACTAATTCATTCAGCACTGTGAAGATTTAGCATGTCTTCTGGGGGAGGTCAAGTTTYATTGTTGAAACCAATGAAGTAGGACCATGGAGAACTTCCCTTTGTGAACATTTATACTCTTATTGCGTTGCTGGATAGGGCAGAAAACATTGGTAGYAAAACCACAGCTCAGTCCTTATTTCCAGCTCAAGACAAAGTGATGATAAGTTGCTTGAAGAACCAACTAATTTCCTGATACGAAGGTTCTGTGTTGGCAGCTCATGTAGGGTTGGTGGAGCCCTGGTCAGMAGACAGAGGACATGGGCAGCAGTGCTGATGGACACAGGGTGGCTGTGTGTGGTGGTTTGACAGGAAACAGGATTTCTGGATGGAGAAGGCAGCTTGTTTCCAGCCACAGTCCCAGAACTCTGTATGGGCAGGTGAACACCTGGGAGGGTGCCAAGATAATTGGATGGGAAACAACTTACCAGGACTCATCTGACAAGCCTTTACCACTCCTACCCTATTTGCTACCCCCAAAAATTTGAACCTGTTTCATACCACGTTTTAATCTATTTTAGACTTGCTGGCTTTTGTGTCATTTTGCACAGTCCATTACTGTAATGTGGACTTTCTTTTTATTTGAAAGCCTGCCCTCCCATTCAATTTGGTTTGTTAATGTTCATACCAGCTTTCGCCATAGCACTTAAAACCGAAGTTATTGGGAAGGTGCCCTTATTAGAGAAACACATAGTCCCTGCAGAAAGGGCTGGCCTTTGAGGTGCTTTGTTTTGCTGGTCAGTGATGAGTTTTGTCTTCCCACAGTGAGTCGGTGTGGAGGGAAGGACATGCAGAAGTGCTACATGGCTGGGTTGCACGAGCATCCCTGGGTGGCTGCTGAACCACAATGAGCCGAACCACAGTGAGGGTGATGGTGCTTCTTCCTTAGGCACGGAGGGGCAGGGAGCCCTCCCTCTGTCTCACGGGGTGCTCAGGGCCAGGACTTCACACGGGACACCAGGACTGGGGATTAACATTTCCCCACGTTCAGCTCTGGATTTTGCAGCAGGCAGGTGAAGGTCTGCAGGGTGCAGCATCCCTGGCAAGGAATGTGCATGAACAAGGCTGAGCYCTGTTCTTTTTTCCAGTCTTTTTTCCATGGCTGTGAGCCTGTTCAGCCTCAGCCTGAGTCCAGGGCTTGCCTAGGGCAGATTGCACCCAGCCCAAGGCAACAGGCTCTGCTTTGCTTTCTGTCTCTGTTATGCAGCAGTTTGGGTGTTGTTATCTGAGTGGGGAGGAAACCTCCTGAACTGGGTGTTAGTGTGGTGCTACGAGATTTGAAGGAACAGTAAAGATAAAATCTTTGAAATGTTGTGGTAAATCACAGCTCTGCCTGAGCTGGTGATGGAAACACATAGCAGAAAYATGAAAGTTCAGGAAAATTACCTACCTTGATGCATTTACCTCAGTRGTTAAACATCAATTGGGACCCAGCCAGCTACTCTGGGCAGCACTGGTGACAGAAAAAATCAGCCTTGAGGGACCTGTCTGCACTGACTGGCAGGAGGGACAAGAAAGAAATGAAACTGAAACATGGTGCCAGCTGTCACAATAATAGCTGAATWGGGGAATACTGGAGAGATGGAATAAATTTTGAAAGTTCATAAATATTTAGAGAATTTTCCTTTTAAGAAAACGTGGTGGTGTTCACAGGGGTCCCAGGAAGAGGGAAGAGATGAGGACCTGACTCCATGTTTCAGAAGGCTGGTTTATTATTTTAAGATATATATATTATATTAAAACTATACTGAAATAATAGAAGAAAGGATTTCATCAGAAGGCTTGCAAGGAAAGAAGTGGAATGGAATGATAATAAAATCTTGTGACTGACCACACAGTCTGAGACAGCTGGACTGTGATTTGCCATTAATTAGAAACAACCACGAGACCAAATATGCACCTGTTGCATTCCACTGCAGCAGATAATCAATGTTTACATTTTGTTCCTGAGGCTTCTCAGCTTCTCAGGAGAAAAAACCCTAAGGAAAGGATTTTTCATAAAATGTGTCTGTGACAAAAACACCTAAACAGGAGACTGTGAGCAAAGGAAGAGATGGGATCTCCAGAATCAGTGTTCTCTGATGRGTATTTGCTTGTGAGAATTTATCAGTAATGGCAACATCTGCAAACAACTCCTGACARAGCAGATAAGGACAGAGAAATATTTTAAGTGACTTAAATAATTAGTTCTTCTACTTTCTTTTTTTCTCCTTTTTTTCCCTTTTTCTTATTTTGTAGCTTTATTGCCAGTTCCATAAATAAAGTACATTACTCCTGTCTTCTGTGACAATAACTATGATTTTGCTTTTCCCCTAAGATGGGTCTAGCACTAAATGGGGTTACAAGGTGAGCTGACACTGGGGGATCCTGTGCCTACCAGAACAGCACATCTGGTTAAAGGCTGGGCTGCAGCAGGGAAGGATGGGCTGTTCATGGATCACAGTGTGGTGGGGCCATGATCTTCATTCCTCAGCCACAGATTGTGATGTATCCAAACCATGTCAGTCTTTTGACACACTGACTTGCCCGGGATTGCCTTCAGGGTAAACCCAAATGCAAATGTCCTACATTATGCACAGACCTGCAGTTAAGACGTCATTTTGCACAGGCACACTGACTTCAGGACCTGAGGCGAGCTCTGCTCCCTGTTTAACTCACCAGGAATTCTGTAACTCCCTTCAGTGGGGCGGCTCTTTTTGTGCTGTGTCCGTATGGGAGCGATGATCCGAAGGCAGTGAGCAGAGATGCATCAGGATTTCTGCACGAAGCACTCAGCAGCTCTGCATGAGAATTGGCATCACATTAACAGGGGGGCTTGTGGCTTTTCTTAACTCTCTGAGTCATGCTGGAGGGTTTTGCCCCTGCTGCTATTATTGTATTCTATAGACAATGGAGAAAGGCAAAACATGTAAAGAAAGAGCTCATTTTTCACACGTAAGCATAGGCTGTCTGCGTGCCAAAGTGCAGATGAGAAAAGCCTGTACTCACTACTCTCTCAGTTGCAGTAATTGTTAACTACATTTATACCCTACTTATCTAGTGAAGTGGCTTGCTAATGGTGTATGCTTTGTATGTATATAAACATTAGCAAATAACAGCCCACTATGGAGTTCAACACTGCCAGTATCAAAACGCATATTTCCCTTCTCAGCAATGTACTTGTATCAGTGGTAGTTTTCCATTAAACCTGTTATTTTATACACTGCAATTTCTGCATGTTAATAAATTCAGCTCCAGATCTCCCAAAAGAAGGACATAGAACTGTTGGAGTGAGTCCAGGGGAGGCTGTGAAGRTGGTCAGAAAGCGGGAGCTCCTCCTTGTTCCACTTAAAATTTACRTTGAGATTTCTCTAATGGTTAGTCAGTCCTCACCCTTGAACTACCTGCAGAAATTCCCTGTGACTGTTCATTGAGCATAGGAGCAGAAAATAAAAAATTCCTGTGGTCAGTAACTTCCCCTTAACCTCTTTGGGTGGGATCCACAAGCCTGTGCTGCAGCCACTAGCCAAATATGGCTTTCAGCAATATATGGCTTTCAGCTGGCCATATATTGGGTGCACAGTGGCTCCTAGAATAAACATGTTGTTGTCCTATGCTGTCTCTGTGGGGGAAGATGATAAATTTTCAATTATGAGGCCAGGTAAAGGATTTCCCTGGCTCACATCTGTGTKGCTCCCACTGTTAGTGCAGGTTGGTCCTATCTAAGCTGCACAGCACTTGGCCCTGGGCTTCTGCTGGACCCATGTGGATGCTCCTCTGYCCCAAAGCTGGGGTTGCTCTTTTGTGTGTTATTTCAGTTTCTAAGCATAAGGCAGTTGGAGGGCTGTGTTTTAGACCATCTGAGTTGTGTTTCTATTGAGTGAGGTAAAAGATCTGTGTCCTGAAGTGGGACRTCTCTTTAAGAGAGAGATTCTGCTATTATCTGGACTGGGCATGGGTGAAATATTAGAGTGAATTAATTGAAACAATAAAGACATATCAAGGGATAAAGAAAATTATAGATGCTCAAAGGTTCAGTGTATAAACTTCCTTCCTGGCCCTTTACATTTTCTGCATTGACAATCCTGGAGTCTGGAGGGTCTGTYTTTTTTGTTAACTGCAAAAGGAGATTAGGAAGGCCATATATACATCCTTACATAGATGGCAATGAACATGGTATAAGCATAATTGGAAGAACAGAGGATCAGTCAAATGAAGAACAAAGTCTCATTTTTACACCCAGTTCCTCCAGTAAAACTTTCATGGAAGTCTGTTTTGGGGTTGGATWCCACTCTTTGATATAATCAACAATATTTAGAGCCTATGGAATGAGTCATACAACAAAAAGGTACTTGGGCAGAGAGTAAGTCATATGTGAATATATAGATTAAGTTCAAAGTGAACTCATTTATTATTTGAGAAGAGCAGACAATCATACTTCTTGTACTTGCAGATCCTCAGGAAGCATAAACCTGCATTACATGAGGCAGAAATAATCTGTCTGGCCTGCAAAGGCACAAGGATTTCTAAAATGAATGAAGTAAACTGATGCTGACTTGTATCTTGGAAGATTATTTTTTATCCATCTCTGTAGGCAGACAGAGGGAAATTAATTGAGTTACCTGAACATGGTGTCACTTCTGCTGCTTTTGATGCACAACACATCTCTGTGGAACAAGGGAATATAGAGCCAWGGGAGAGCTGTGTCCTGTGGAGCAGCATCTGTCAGCTGGGGACATCTGTAGGACAGTCCAAATGACAGCAGGTACCTCTGGGCTGGTGACTGAAYTGTGTCCACTGCCTTGAGGGGGATCCTTTCTGAAAAAAATAGCAACCAAACAGGAAGCTTCTGCTTCACTCTGGTGCTTGGCCTTTTCCCACCTGGACTTTTCAATCCCTTTGAAAGGTGTGGGTGAGCCAGAACATGCCAAAAGCTGAAAGGTGGCATTGCTAAGAAGGATGACTTGAGGATGCCACTGCTGAGGGATATRTTGAAAGTACTGCCTTTGTTTAGTCTTAGACAGAAAGGATAAATGTGGTGAAGATCAAAACAAGATTTCTAATTCACATTTCTAAAGGTAACATAAAGTAAGCACAACAATTAATTATTTTCCATGTTCAGCTGTTTTCCACAGATGGCAAGATGTGTTCAGTTTAATTACAGAAAAGAAGATGTAAGATTTCTGATTTTGGAGAAAAAGAAAAAAATCAACTCCATAGGTGTRTAGTGCCAGAGATGTGGGAGACTATGGCATAGCCCTCATCAGAAAATTTCAAGAAGTGACTGGACTGTTGACTGATCTGACAGTGTTGTCTATCAGTGTGGGCAGGGATCAAAYAGCCTCTTGAATTTCTGTTTTGCAGGTGATTTCCTCCCCTGTTGATCACAGCAGTAATCACAAGCAGTTTCCCAATAGAGCAGCCCAATCCATTACAATAGCAATGTAAACCAGGAAAAATAAATTGAAAACAATGGTGCTCTCAGGAAAAAAATGACCAAGCTCTTAACTCCAGGGCTGTTTATAGACCCTGCGCAATCTTGAACAGTTTTGACTTGTTCTTCTGTTAAAATGCTTAATAAGCAATTTTAAATGCTGGCCTTTGGTAGCACTGCACCCTCAGGGCTGTGCATGTGCTGCTGTGCTCAGGGCCTTAGAGAACATTTTGATACAATACCATGTTTTGCAAGTGTTAATATGTCATTTTAGTTCTGGAGAAGGTGATTTTCTTGCTAGTTTTTCATGTGAAGCTGAATGGCTCATTACAGCATGGGCTGTGAATTTCTGTGCAGAGACTGTTAAAAAATTTCATACCAATTATTAGGAGTGGGAGAATCTCATCAATTTAGGTTGACATCTGTATCTAAAGAAAAATGCTCATCTTATATAAGCAGGGTTCAATAGTGAGACAGAGTTCCAGGAATGCTAATACAATATTCTGCCTCAACATGAATTGGGACCTGGTATTTATTAGATAATAAAGGCTGAAAATGGATTTCAAATGGGAAAAATATAATTGGGCAAAGGAATACTTTGTATTTGAATGGACAGCTTATTTTTCATACAGTACTAGTTTCTAAAGGCCATATTTGTTGCTGTAGGGGAAAAGTAATTGCTGAATCTAATAAATAATTTTAATGTAGATATGTGTTTGAAATTTCTTTGGTAAGTATTTTTTATGTCTTGGTATGTTTGGGAGACCAGGTATAGCCTAGAACTACAGCAGAATGAAGATAATAACATTTTACTACTGCCAGTAAAACTTAACCACTCAAGGAGAAGGGAGTCAATATTACCAATTGCTTAGTGACAGCAAAGGCTTGAAGGGATATGAAATTAATTCCCTTTCTCCATCACCATACTGTAATGAAGGAAGTGTAATGGAATGTGAGTTGAATGCAACAGAAGCTGTTCCTATTGGGGTGAGAAGAATACTTTCTGATAATTTCACTGGCATTGTTTGTTCAGCCTACATGAATCCTTTGCACTTTCCAGAAAAAATATTTTCTGAATAATAATAATAAAAAAAAGTGAAGCCATATAGGCTGATTTCTGAGTGCACTTATCAATGCTTCCTAAAGAAAAGAAAAACAAGAGCACTTTGAAGAAGGAGATGATTATATTATTTGTGGAAGGTATAATTGTGTAATATTGTGGCCAGTGAAAATACTGTTCAAAATTTCTGAAACATAAAAGTTTATTAGTGAACTTTGACACACATCATAAATACTGAGGGACTGGGGGATTCTTTCATAAACAAGGTAATAACTACCATTTTCACCTAAACAATGAGTTCTGTAGTCACCTTTTGCTTATTGACTATGGCTTTTCCAGATATATTTATTTTGTTATTCTACCATGAGGAAAAATATTCCAAACACTATTACTAATCTTCTTGAGCATTGTAGCTTTGGCCTGGTGCTAGAACTGCATCTTCCCAGAGGAAGCTGGATTGCAGCATGATTGCAGAGCTCTGACTACTGTGAATGTGATGCCACTTTAGTCACTCCATGCTGCAAGCCATGGAGATCCTTCTTCTGAATCTCTCCATCTGGATTGGCCACTGCAGCCAGGGAAGTGTCCCTGCCCTCTCTGTGTCATCCCAGCTTGGTCAGCCAGCAGCCAAAGCCCAGGCAGCTGCTCATCCACCTGCAGGACTGGGGAGAGAATGGGAAGAGTGAAAGATGGAAAAGTCATGCATTGATACAAAGACAGTTTAATAGGGAGAGCAAAAAGCCAGGCACACAAGCAAAGCAAAACCAGGAATTCATTCACTGCTTGCCATGGACAGGCAGGTGTTCAGCCATCTCCAGGAGAGCAGGGCCCCACCATGTGCAATGGTGACTTGGGATGACAAACTCCATCTCTCCAAATGTCTCCTGCTCCCTTCCTCTTCCCCCCACTTTATACACTGAGCATGATGTCAGATGGTCTGGAATGTTCCTTTGGTCAGTTGGGGTCACCTGTCCTGGCTGTGCCTCCCCCCACTCCCCCATGCAACCCCAACTTCCTCACCAGCATGGCAGAAAGACAGGAAAGGCCTTGGCACCCCATGAAGAGGTCCTGCAGAGCAGAGTTATCTGTGGCACAAAACAGCATCACTTTTCTTGTCTCTTCTACACCAGTGTTCCCAGGGGAAGAAAACCACAGACTGAGAACAGCATGAGGAATCCCAGGAGTCACTATCAAGACTGAGCAGGAGATGAAAGAAAGATAATGTCACTTCTCTCTTTGTGCTGTGCTGGGTGGCACACAAGCTGACAAACTGAAATCCTCTGCAGCTGGTAAAGTGAGACTTTTCATGCTGCCACAAAAAAGGTGTTGTTAATCAAAAGCTAAATACCCTTGTCTGTAAGAACAGCAAGACATCATCCTACACACTCCAAGCTGTATTCCAAAAGTTAGTCATATTGACTGGATGAGCAGTGGAAGCATGATTGCTCTTTTCATCTGGCATCTCCCATGAGCCCTTCTCAACTCACAAAAGCCAAGTCCAGGGGGCCACCTTTCCTAGCTGGCTTGCTGACTAATTGTGAAAAGAAATTATAGTAAACAACCTTTAGGAATTCCCTGCTTACTTTTACCCACAGTAACAGTAGAGTATTTCCAGCTGAGGTGTGAGACATTGAAATGTCCCACAAGGATTAGGATTTTGAATCAAGAGATTTTCCTAAATGCCTGTGGAATAACTAACTCATCTGCTGGTTAACTGGCTGGGTGATCCACAGAGAACATCAATAACAACATCTTCTTTCTTTTGCCTCCATCTAATTTAACCCATAGCCTCTCAAATGCTATGGATCCCTAAAGGGATCCTTAAAGTGAATTAAAGTAAAACCTTTACCTTCAGTAGAGTCATATTGCTTCACCTTGCCAGTCCTGCTGGTCTCTCCTGAAAAGACTCTTCCTGATCTTCCTGTAATCATTGTACAATTTGGACAATAAGTATCATCAGAACTAGACTAGTAATGACTCTTTGATTAGACTTTTGCAATTTCAATTAATATGGCTTTGCATAAAAAGGTGCATTGCTTTAGCCCACTGAAGTTGTGTGGGATATTTTGTCTTGAGGCTTAGTTTTAATTTGAATTCACTCTATCCATACCTTCTGTGTTCTACAGCCAAGAGCTGGTGTCTGAAATTGGGCACTCCCTCCTTGTTTAGGATATGCAATAGCATCTGGTGCACATCAATATTCAACAACCCTTTCACTGTAGCTTCTAGCTAGCAGAAATTTTCTGTCATGTCTCAGATGTGATGTTAACACAGCTCTTGTGGTGTTGTGGAAAAAGGGGTGCATTTCCTCTTGGGAGAGAGAACACTGCTCCCTTACACCCTGCAGGCTGGTATTCACATTGCAAATGAAAATATGTTTCCTGATGATTTGGATCTGTTGGGGTGAACGATTTTTCTCACAGTGTTGCACTTTTTCTGCTTCCCTATACTTGTCCGTAGATCCGTCAGTAGAAGACCAATTTTCAAAATGCCCTTCTGTATTGTGTTTAAAGGCCATAGAGTCCCCTGTAAAGAAGAAAAAAAGAAAAAAGCATTTGAGCTTTGCTTTTCTTTGCAGAAGTCTCCATATATGCCTGAAAGTTTGCAAAGAAATTTAATTTCAGTTTTCAAGAATTTTATTTCAAATTTCAAGAAATTTTCAATTTTTTAATTGATAAGATGTCACGGACAAATTTTGTGAAAAATCCTTTTGCTAGGATATTTCTCCTGAGAAGCTGAGAGGCCTCAGAAATGAAATGTAAACAATAATTATATGTTGCTGTGGAATGCAACAGGTGCATCTTTGATTGGTCTCATGTGGTTGTTTTTAATTAATGGCTAATCACAGGTCCAGCTGTCTCAGACTCTGGTCAGTCACAAGATTTTATTATCATTCCATTCTATTCCTTGCTAGCCTTCTGATGAAATCTTCCTTCTATTATTTTAGTATAGTTTTAATATAATTTTCTTTTAATATAATATATATCATAAAATAATAAATCAGTCTTCTGAAACATGGAAACATGGAGTCAAGATTCTTGTCTCTTCCCTTGTCCCAGGACCACTGCAAACACCACCACAATAAGACTGGATTGTAGAGCTTGTGTTTATTGGGCAAATTCCTACTGTCTGTTTAGAGGATGTGAAAGATTGACTGGAAGAAAATACATGAAAGAGCTTCTATAAACAGCAGTTCAAAATCTCAGCACAGAGCCAGGAGCAGGGTGATGTTACAACAGGAAGGATGCAGCCACCTCCAGCTGTGGGAGGCAGGGCTGGGGGGAAGCCYTGCCTGGGCTGCAGACAGCAGCAGGGTGATGGGAGTGGGAGCTGCAGGTCTGCATCTGAGCCCTGTGCCTGGCCTTGGGACCTGCCAAGCTCTGCTTTCTCTTGCCAGCCACTGCCCATTCTGCAGGTTCTTCACACAGATCACTGCCATTCCAAAGGAACCTGTAAAATCTGTCCCAAGAGAAATGTTGGGAATTTGCACCATGTTCTTTTTTGTCTAGTTAAAAGTTGAAATTGTGGATTTTCCTTATGAAGAAAAATAATCCATAGCATTTCACTGAAGCTTTTTAACCTTTGTATAATGAAAGTTATGTGTTATTATGAGAAAATAAAACAGAAAAGGGCAAAACAATTTTTCTTTGAAATGAATGTGTTTCCACTGGATATCTTTTGCCCCTTCAGATCTTAAAAAAAAATCATTATGTGAGAAAAGTATCAACAACTTCATTCATGGTAAAGGCAGCAGAAAGCTGAACTGCATTCCTTAAGTCATGTGAATTCAAGATTTCCTGCCTTTTCTCTAGCTTAGCATAGCTAAAGAATATTGACAAGGTTTTGTGCTTACATCATATAAATTACAAGGCTGTATTTTCTTTCCCTCTGCTGCTCACATGCATTTGAAAGCGCCTGGAATTTGGGTCTTAATGACTATTTCATAGGRGGAAACTGAAAATAGAAAAGGAATGTAGCTTTATGTAAGAATAAGGGGAAAATTTGTCAACAAGTTTTTTTATTGTTGCTCTCCAAAAGTCAAGACAAGAGTCCTCACTCCATTTGCAACTGTTGATGACAATTAATATGTTTCAATCCTTATGTTTGCAAACCAGTAAAGGCAGGAAAATGTCTTTGTCACGTATCTGTAAAACCTTGAGCCCGGAGAACACATGAAAAGGGAGCCTCCCTACCTATTGAGCTATGGTTCCTTTTTTATGATTCCACCCCTGGTTGGTAGATAAAGAAAGAGAGCTGGGAAATAGTATCTGCTTCCTGTTGCTCATTAGGATGGTGCAAGCATGTGGCAATCCAATGTTCAGCTGAAGAGCTGCTGTGCAAGTATTCTGTTATTTGATCTCTGCAGATTAAAAGATCTCTTGCACTGAGAAATGTATTCAATTAGCTGTTATTTAGGGTAAATCTCAGGCCTTATGGAGCCTGGATGAGAGGCAAAGCGGATAATGAAGGGCAAGTTTGCCAAATAATGAAAATGTCAGCACTGTTTGAAAGTTCAGATGGCCTCAGCAGTAGATTAATTGACAGCAGTCTATTGAATAGATGGAAAAGGTTTTTTAAGCAGCATAAAACAAAGATAAATTTGAGTAATTAACATGTCACTGACAGTGTTCTCAGATCCATACAGCACTTTGACAGGCTGCTGGTACCACAGACAGCAGGGATGCACAGAGATGCCCTGTCAGGGTGAGCTCCTGCCCTGCCAAGTCAGGGAAACTCTGCTCCCTCAAATGCAGCATCCTCCAGGCTTGCAGCTCCATCCCCTAGAATTGTACTGATCAGTTAAAAGTTCTGACAAACAGGATGAAAGCTGTCCAGATAAGTGCAGTTTCTAAATACCTGCACTCAGAAGTATTTTTTGGAGTGTGATCAGAAGCTTCATGAGCACTCACCTCATTAGAGCAGTCAATGGATTTAATGAGTCATCTTTCTTCTGCTGAGTGGAAAATGGAGAGTCTGGACWTATGTAAAATTGTTTGCAGTCAGAAAAGAGGCTGTAAATCCAAGCAGTCAGAGGCATGCTGCTCAACAGGGGTTGAACAGAGGTACCAAATTCCTTTCCTTAGTACATGGGATTATTGTAGTGGTTCATACAGTTTTGTAACAAGCTCATCACAGCATGCATGGGGAATCTGCAGATTGAGGCTTGCTGGAACATCAACRGTTTAAATCCACTGGTTACAGCCAKGAGMTCTGCRAATTTAGAAGATGAGGCTGACTCAGACACCTGCAGGTGGCCAATGACTCTCTAAGGAGAGAAAAAAACTGCTCTTGGTCAAGCACAAGAGCTTCTGGAGTGATTCAGCCCCCTGGGGCAGTCCTATCTTAATCCATTTACACAAACAGAGTTGGGCATCACCAGAGGTTTTCTCTCATGCTTGCCACAGGGATCCAGCAGGGGAGCCCTGGGGCTGCAGGATCTGGGAGATGTGGATGCTGTTTCTTGTGGGTACAGGGACAGGGGAGTCACCCTTTTCCTCTTCATCAGAGGAAGATGTAGGAGAAAGCTGCTGGGAGCCATATTCTCTCACCTGGGCACATCCTGTAGAAAACAGCAGACCCTCACTCTGGAAGATGTGAGATATTTAACAAAAAAAACTTTAACATCATCTGGCAGTCCATTCCTCTTTGTAAACCAAGGCTGCTCTCAATGAAGTTTCCCTGTTTCCACATAATTAAAAACTATTGTTTCAGAATGAAAGATGCTCAAAACCATCATTTATGTCTCTCTCACTGTGTTTCACATGCTTTTGTAGGAAAGGAGCTCTCTCCTCGCTGGATGGCACCATCTTGAGAGCTGGCTCAGGCCAAAGYATGGGAGGATCTTCAGACTAAGGGCACCTGCCCTGACAGAGCTACAGGTGTGGGCAGCAGTGCCTTGCTTTGGGGGGAGGCTTTTGCTCCAAATTCCCCAAGAATCTGGAGGGATAGCAGCACCCTGAAACACAGCCTGCAGCTTTTAGTGAAGTAGAAACTACGGCCACAAAATGAGCTGCTCATAGTCTTCCGCTTCCAAAGGTGTCTGCATGCCCTTTCTGTGGGTCCTGCCTTGGGAAGTGTTGTGAAATGTGAGCTGAACAATTTATTAATTTGCATCAGAGGAAAGTAAAAACCTACTCCAAGTAGATTTTACTTTTATCTACAGTAAAAACTCCTTGGAGATTAAAACTACTGCTTGAAAGTAACRGAGGATTTAGGGAATTTCTAATGTTCAAGGCAAGTGCATCTGTCTTTCTTAATTCTCTAGAACCTATGTTTAAAGATATTTTTGGGTTTCAGAGAAAATATTTTTATTATCTCTGTGTGCTGTGTAGCCCTCAGAAATGTGATTCACAATCAAACATCAGATTTTTTAATGGAAAACTCAAATGATTAATTTGTCTTTGATATAGCATCTATACTATTTCTCACTGGTTTTCCCTGAAGTATAAATGTTAGTTTCCAAAATGTATGGTTATCACAAATAAAGATCTCTTCCTCTTTTTGCTCCCACTTGTCTCACCAGGAATGATATTTTCTTCCATGCTTTTGTCAGAAATGTGTATTTTTCTCAAGCTGTAAAAGAAAYATTTCTTATCCTGCAAAATATCTTTTTGCATGTTTCTCAGACCCCTCATATAATCAAAATGTTCTTGTGCCTCAGAGAAAAGGCAGGACAGTCTGATTTTATATTACTATACTTCTAGTTTTGCAGAACTTGCTGTTTCTTGATGTCTGTAGTGCTGTTCATTCCCCTTTCCTCTTCCTTCCTACTCTTTGTTCGGCTTCCTTGGCGTTTGGGGACAAAACAAACTTTCTTTCTTTTCTTTTTCTTTCTTTCTTTCTTTCTTTCTTTCTTTCTTTCTTTCTTTCTTTCTTTCTTTCTTTCTTTCTTTCTTTCTTTCTTTCTTTCTTTCTTTCTTT
>JACDOX010000011.1:4751454-4789405 GCA_014549065.1 Cardinalis cardinalis | reverse complement strand
TTTTGGTTTTTTTGAGAAACTAGGAATCTATTAGGTAAGTTTGTGTCTATTGATGCAAAAATCAAATTCTGAGGAAAAGTCTGAGGAAGCTCTTTCAGTGGCCCTTCTTTCCTTTGGAGCTGTGTGGTGGTGGCTGGCCTTTGCCTGATACACAATCCAAGCTGTGTGAGCTGGAAAGGGCAATCTTTGTGCTTAAATGTTTCTCCTAGGTCCACAAAGACTGCAATTGATWATATCAGTGTGCAGATGGGAAACCATGCCTTTCCACACTGTTTTCCTTGCACTATTACTTAGGAATGAACATCCATCCACAGCTGAGCAGGAAAACAACTTGGAAGTACCCACAGGGCTGATGAAAGGATGTGGACCTGACCCAGAAAAGGACCAAACTCCCCTTTCTTCTACTTCTACTGAATCAAAGTACAAGCAAAGAKAAGCCAATCCTCTGGCAGCCACACAAAAAAGCATTGACCAAAAAAGCACGGGGACCACCCTGGAATGGCATAAAGGTGCTCCAGGGCTATTTGGTGTGGTGGTGATCTTGKATAAAGCCTCACATCATCACTTACTGCTTAGGGAAAATGTACACCCCCCAATCGCTGAGCAATTTGTGCTTTCCTGCCTAAGTCATCCCCCAAACAAATATATTGAGACCAATTAATTATTCTAAGTATGAAAGATTAGCCTTAATACTGTKTAATTCTAACTCTGGAATGAATCAGTAAAAGGAATTAAATTATTCTTGCACGTAATTGCATGGATTCAATGCAATTACATAGTAAAGTTGACAGTTTTCACTTAATTTATTGTTCTTTAAAATGGTTGTGTGTGTTTCTCTAATTCTTTGGAGTGCATGAAAGAGAGAATTACTTGGAAATGGAAACTACTTGGCAATGTGTTTTTGGAAGAGAGTTGCAGGAGCTACTGCAAATTCAGCAAATGTTTTGTGTATGGGACAAAAGGATTGATAGGATGTTTAAAGGAAAGAGTTCTACATTCCAGTTCTGTTAAACTTGGCTTCAGGTTTGAACTCTTTGATCTGATTTACTTTTCTGTTTTCTTCTTTGATTCTGACCCACAGACAGATGGGCCTGCACTCATTGTAAAAGCCCAGTGAACCCCACTTTAAGTGCTGTTGAAAATGTTGAGGTAAGAGGCACTGCTGGGAAAGCTGCTCTGGCCAGCTGGTGTCATGTRAGGCACCCTTGAATCATACTTTGCATTTAAAACCAACTGATTGTGTTGGCAAATGGAAAAAAAATCAGTTCTTTGGGTGCCAAAAGTGCAATTTTTCCAGGTTCTTGGGTCAAAACTCACCTCAGTGTTTCACTGGCAGGTTCTTTACATTGGGTATCAGCCCTTTCAGCTGCTCTACAGTTCCTGGAGAGAGGGCAACCTGGGACTGACACTTTGGGCTGGATTCTCATGCTTGCTAGGGGGCTGGCACCAAAAGAAAGCAACATCAGCCCTGAAAATAACTCTCTTTAACACATTTCCACCTTTCCTCGGCTTCTAGTCAAGCTCCAGTTTTGGGCTCCATCTTCAGTGCCAGAAAACTGGCATAACCAAAATCAGTGCAGTGAAATCCTAGGATATCTCTTACTATATACATAAAAGTCAAGTTAAAAATTGAAATATTTWAACATGGAAAAAAAATCTACATGTTCAAAATAAAATGAAATGCATTATGTCAGGGCTGCGCTGCATTAATCTGCAATCACATTGAATTAAGTGGTCTTAATTAATTAAATGCTGTTTCCTGGTTCAAACACCAGACAAAACTTTCAGTAGTCCCACTGATATGAAAGCAAGAAGGTTTAGGTGTCCAGGAAGTAGCCAAGGACAAGCTCATCCTTGAGAAAGAGCCTCTAAAGCCAATGATCTAATTTGGTGATAAGTGGGTTCTGCTCTGTCTTTAATGCAAGTTCAGAGTGGAAAGCCTGTTTATGACTTTGATATCTGTCTCAGAGTTTTAAAGATCTCAGCCAAATTTTCTTGTTTTCTGGCCATTAAAATAATTATTTTAGCATTTTCCTTCTGTTATTTGTCTTGCCTTCAGAKCTCCACTGAGAGTGGCAGGGCACTGGAGAGTGGGGAAAGTGGGAATGAGGTTTTGTGTGATATAACAGGAAAGGAAGACAACTTTTGTCCCTGTTCTGTGTGTATGCACAAAGGATTCAAAAGCCATAGAGTGACAGCTATTTCAGCATCCTTTAAAATATAGATTGAGTTATTGGGATGATCCCTCTGTATGAGAAATTTACAACCTACCTTGACACTCTTTCACTGGAAATCAGAGATAAGAAGGATTTAGTGGATTCAGAAAGATTGTTCTTGCTTACTATATGCCATGGTTTATAATACTTCAACTTTTTTTATCTTTTAACTTAGTCTAGGTTTCTATCATCTTCTCCTATGTATATTGTTTATTCTTGTGAAGAATTTAAATTTAGTGCTAGGTGGCACAAGTCTATTGGATGTTTACTCAACTTTACAGAATTAATCAGTTCAATAATTTTCTTCAGTACTTAGGTTTGCTATTTGCTTAGGCATTTTTGATTGCCTATGTAATCTTGATAGATGTTTCTGCCTTATGATAGTGGTGAAGTGGTTAGAAATGCTATATTTCAATAGGAAACATTGTTCTATTGTCTTTTACAAGATACTTTGCAAAGTTGTGCAAAGTAAGGACTAACTGTGTTTTATTGCTAAGTACGTGGTATATCATGCATCTTAGTGGAATGGAAAAAAAGTGTGTCTTAAATGTGCCTGTTTATTGACAGCATTTGTTTACAGCCTTGTGCATTAGGGCTAATATGTTTTGGTTTTTTTTCTGGTAGTCTGTTCAGTTAATTATCACTTCAATAGTGATATGCAAAGTTAAAATACACCCAAAATACTTTGCARGAGGATGGGATGGCTCAGAGTTAATTTCATTTAGGAAGGAAGTAATTTGTTCGTTCTCTGTGCAGAATCAGAATTATTTTTCTTTTTTTTAATATATGGGATTTTACTTTTGGCATTGGATGAAGCTCTCAATATTATTGACAATCATCAGTTACCCAACTGGACCAATCCAAAGGGCTGCATCCTTATGTGAAATCAAAATAGCACATGGGTGTGGGGATGCCCTTCAGTTTGATTTGGACTGTAACCTGTCATTTAGAAAAACAATCAAACAAAATCCTTCCAACATGCAAATAACAAATTTTAAAATCTTTTCCATTAAATCATAGTAGCACATCATGTTTGATAGTCACAGCTCTAATGGCCACTGCCAATACAAATAGAGTATCCTAAGCACATACCTACTAAATTCAGCATACTTTTCCTTCTGTTTAAAATGGGTAAAAATCCCAAAGCAAAATAAAACATTTTTAGTTCGCACTGAAATGGAGTTGAAGAGATGACAGAGGTTTGGCAAATGTCTGAGGATAAAGAGCAGTTCTAGATATTCTGGCCTAGATTCAGCAGAGCAAATCCTCTTGCACATGTATGGCTTAGACTGGGGAARAGGCAGGTGTTGGTAGGTCCTCAAATGTCTAAAGACTTGGATAGGGAGCCAGTGCTTTAAATTTTATTTAGTTCTTGCAAAGATGTAGGTAGCCAGTCACCTTTGCAGAGATCCACACCTACTTCAGCTGGTGTCAATGGAAGGTCGCTTTCCACACATCTCTGAAATTCAATTGGATGATTCACAGCCTTTTTAAGCACTAATATTATTAAGAAAATGCACACCTAAATGCCCAGTTAGGGATGCTTAAAAGTGACCTATCCATGAGTCACTGTTTTACCAGCTATTCCTATCATATGACAGATGTCCTTTAGTGCACTTATACTTCAGAAATTACTGTGGTTTGTGCAATTAGCTTGTTCCTTTTTGTATCTAAACCKCCTCTCCTCTCTGGTCTTCAGAGAGTACTAAGTGGCAAGTCAAACCTATCAGTGAAGAAGCTCAGTTACCATGAGACCACCTTCTTTCTTCAGGTCCTGATTACCTATCTCAGTCCCACAGAGACCAGTGACCTTATACCTTGTTTCTCTTCCCCTCATCCAGCTCTGCTCCACTGGAATAACTGCTCTTTTCCTCTCAAACTGTTGAATGGATGAATACAATTATGTGAAACTCCAGCCATTGTGCTTKGCCCAGACTGAGCTTCAAATTTCCTATATTGCAAAAAAATCCCAACTCAAAACCCTAACCAACCAACAAACCAGAACACAAACCAAACCCAAAAAAACAACAAAAAAACCCCTCCCAGACAAGATTTCTGGGCACATCAGCTGTCCAAAAGTGCAACAGTTAAGCAATAAAAGGCATTGGAYCTTGTACACTTACTTTCTTTTGCCCTTACACTGTTGTGAAAGCAGCAAATACCAAGCCTTGTGTTACATGCTACACACCTCTTGACCTGAACTCCCTGTTTTGGGCTGTTTCWCTTAGACTTTTGGTTTGTTAGAAACATTGAAAACTTACTACTAGCTTTGTTAAGAGCGTATCTTGAGCTTTTATTGAGAGCATGTCTTTCCTTTTACCTTGTGCATGCTTACTGCAATATGGCACTTTCCAGCTCCTGTGACAGATACTCACCATTCATACCACTRTACTCTTTGAGGAAGGGGATTTTCTCCTCCTTTTTTCTTGTTTTCCTATTCTTCACAGAAATCTTACCTTCCAATCTTTCAAAAGCTGTTTTGCAAGTGCTGGGGTAATCATATGTGATATGCACACAGTTTCTGCTTTTCATTTTCTGGTACATTTCTGGAACTATTTATCTGCATCACAATGGGKTTCACCATTTCATTCCCATTGTGCTGAACTGATTCAAGTCCTTGCATTGACTCAGAGCACCTTTTATATTAAAAAGATGAGTGTCACATACAAATTAAGAGATGGGTGAGACAAGTAAACAGGGAATACAGAAGGGAGGCTTGCACTTAGTGATTTTTCTGAGAAMTGCAAATGACTGTATCTGTACTGTGCTGCTGCATTACAATGATCATCTGCTGAGACAGGTAAAAAAAAAGGTTAAAATAATATAAATTTTTACCAGYAGAATAAGGTAAAGATTTGACCTCTCAGTTTTGAGAACCTGAGTTTCTGTAGGATCCCAAACCAGGACCACGTTGTGCCTGTGCTSCAGTGGCCCCTCCACCCAGTCATGGGCTGTGTGCAGCCACCCCAGGAGTGAGTGGGAGAAGCTGCTCTCAGGAGTGGGGTGACTAAAAGGCAAGATCAGGAAAGAGACACCCACACTTTCCCTCTGGCTGAACGAAGAGGGAAAACAACAGTCTAGGTGATTATGGCCCACAACTCTTGTATTGCTTCTGACTCACCCATGTATTGGCAACCAGGGAAGAAAACCCACTGCAATTTTATTTCAGATATAGATTATTCTTCTTGCTGCCAGTGGCATAACACCAAGATAAAAGGAATTTTTAGGGAATTGATATTTTTGTGGGTGTTTGAAATACAGGTCCCTCATAATGAGGAGATAATAGTGACTGCTGCTRACATTGTGGTGGAGGGCTGATTTCTGGTTATGCCTTAGACCCTATTACCAATATGTACAGAGAACAAAATGGGAACAGAAGTTCTTGTTAGGACTTTGATTTTTATGCAAGTTAGTAATTAYTATATCCATTCTTTGTAGAAAAGGGTGAGAAGTTTTTCTAACCAACTATAGTTAGCAAAAATTTACTGACTCCAGCAAAATCAGCATCAGGACCTCTGTGTGCCTCTACACCATGCAGTGTGAGCTGGGCTATATTCAGTGCTTCTCCTAGACCACACGATATCATAGTTGATTTCATCAGAGGAGTATTAAAGGGATTGTAGTTATTGCTTCCTATGGCTTCAGTCCCTTTATTCCCACACAAAACCTATTCCCACATAGTCACTTCCAGATTGGAGYTCACCACTACAACCATCCCTAATGCTCTCAACAGCTCCATAYTTCTGACATGAAAATATTCTTAGTTCATCTGCATCATAAAATCACCTGCCACAGACTCTGCTTGCCTATCTGTAGCTTTTCACATTTTCATAGCAAGGACACATGGCTAGCAAGGAAAACCAGCAGTGCTCTAATTCAGTGACAGTGAGAGGCTGTAAAGCACCTGAAAGCTTTAAACCACCAGAAAAAAATCTTTTTGCACAATAATCTTTAGGCTGTTGTTCTGCAGACAGACCAAAAAGGTCTGCAACTAGGGATGCATCACCTTAACAATATTAAAGAGTCAGTTAATCTCTTTTTTAAAAGGCACGYGTGTTTAGGAAGTGAATGCTCAATGGAAATAAACTCTGGTCTCACTGTGCTCCTTGCCAATTGTGTAAATTATGTAGCCCCAGCTATGTCAAAGGTCTGAGGTACATTGGCAYTAATGAATGCACAGTGGAGTTTTACACTAATTAATTTATCTTGTCAGATTGTGACAAAGTACTTTCCAATAAAATTTGCCAAGTCACAACCCCTGATCAGCCACCAGACAGCAATTAACAAGATGCTCCAATGATTTTACTGTAATTCCTCATTGCAACTCCAAAGGAAAGCCTGGAGTATCAGAATATACCAGCAAAAGTAGAAGAAAAATGGACTTGAAAACAGTTAGGAGTATCTGAACAATTTTTAAATTAAAAAAAAGTCTTACAGAAAATTAGAAAATTTTGTAAAATACCTTTCTTTTCAAGCAGTGAATATACTGATGAAAGGAAGAAATAAAACAGTAGGATGGATTTGGAACTCCAAATACTGAAGATAGAAAAAAGAAATGTATCTTTCTTCACTGACCACTTTATCACCTCTTTCCTTTACTTGGGGTCACTAAGAAATCACAAGTATCGTTTGCCAGAACTCTTTCATATAAATATAAAATATTTTCTGTCTCATTATTTTCCTTYCAGAATTCCTGATCTGGAAAGCTGGAGACATTAACCTCATGCTTTTATTTGGAATTATATTCTTGGAGGATGAAATATGATTATTCTGAAGGCAACTCTGCCTTCATTTTCATTTCCTTATCCCATTCTCCACTATTCACACTATTTTCCTCTTTTRTGTACAATGCCTTTTTTTTCCCTAAAGAAAATCTGCAGCTTATTTTCCAGAAAAGCACAAAAGATTTGCCTCCTATCAGCTTCTGGCAGAGAGAACTGATCTGCAGAAGCTGCTGTTGACCTGTGCATCCAAATAAAACACAGTTCAGTAACCACAGGGAGCTCATCATGATGCCAGCACATAAATCAGTATGTTAAATTTAAAGATTGATAAGATGTTAAAACATATAGTAAGATATGAGCCCCCAAGGCTGCCTGCACTGATGCAGTCCAGCATCAGCCTGATATTCTACAGTATCCCACAGGTAATAAAAAGACAAAGAGKAAAGCAAGATGTTATCACAAATGCTTGGAGCACAAACCACTAGGACTAATGAGAATAATTATCCTGCATCATCTGCATTTTATTTGATGAGAGGTAGAAGGAAGCTGTAGTTGAGAAGAAACTTATTTTTCCCCTTTTAATTAAAACATCCCCCCAGAGACAATTACATGCACTGTGTCAGAGTAATATTATTAGCTCAAAACCAGAGTTATCTCAGTCTTTACAGCCTCTTCACTGTGCTGTTACTGATGTGATCTCAAGTTGTTTTCAGCATGCAATGAGAGACAAATTTCTTGTCTTCCAAAAATCAGAAAGAGTTCCCCAAAGATGTTATAATTCAAGGAAGCCTTTGTGAATATGCTCCATTTTCAGTCTCCTTTGAGTTTAAAAGTGAACTTAAAATACAAAACATACTCAAAACAGGGAATGACACAAGTATGTCTTCCCTGAGACCYAAAAAGATAGAGTAGGGAAAATGTTCAGTTTGCCTGAATAAAGGATGGGTTATGCCCGGATCTTTCTGGAAGGTGACATGTCATTATGAGAAGGTGTCTCTGTGCCAAATCYCACTCTCTTACTGGGCCCACATTGTCACTGAGCTCTGGGTTGGAAGTGCCTGATGTGTAAATGCYTGTGAAATGCACCCACAGGCTGCACATCTACAGCCTGGCACCTTTACAACGTGCGCAGGGAGCTTGTGGCTGCTACCCTGGTTCACCTGCATTGGGCTGAGCTGCCTCTTGTGGRCTCAGAACATTCCAAAAGGGATGTGCTCAGGAGACAACTCCTGCACTGATCACTGTGAGAGAGAGTGCCACAACATGAAAAGAAAAAGAGCTTTTAAGAGTGTGAACATTGAAACTATTATACTCTTTGAATAAGGTCTGAACAACTTCTTACTTAGGGACCAAGAGCAGGTGTCAAAGGAGCTTCAACCCACRAGGCTTTGTTGTGAAAGGGCCTTTTGCATGTTTATGTATTATAAAGATAGATACTCACTCACTGKCCATGCTTTTCTGCTTGTTTTAGTTTCAGATTTGGAAAAAAAAAATTTCTAATGAGATAGTGCCATGGTTGGCCCTCAAAGATATAGGTATGCGTGTATGTGTGTGTGTGTGTGTGTGTTTATCATACAGAGATGACACTGCCAGAAAGGTTTTATTGCAACTGAATTCCTATCCCTAAATTAACAGTTTGAAACCAGTGGATGCCTGTGATTGCTTTTACCATCTGACAAACTTACATGCACATGTGTCTGTAATTYTTTTGTGACTTAAAGCACCCAAAGGCTTCCCCTGGGCCAAGTACACACCAACAGTTCATAGACATGGATGCACTAAAGGAGAACAGGATGAGAAAAGAATTTAGGAGGGTGCAGATGATCATTCTCATTTTCTTCCTCTGCTGAGGCATCTCATCTGATGTGTCATTGTTATCAGCAACACAGTGGACACAGTCTGCTCTGAAAGATGTTCTTAATTTGCTTCCAGTTTTCCTGGCCCATTTTCTYAGCCAGACAGTGGGCTCCATGTTGTGCAGCTACATGCAGCTCAGAGCACCAAAGGCAGCTCTGGACACAGAGCATCCCTGGCAGTCCCAGGTGGCTCATCCTGCTTCCCCCTCTGGCTGCAGCCCCTTTGCTGCTCCTGCAGGATGAGGGTAAATCCTACAGCGGCTCCTCATGTCCATGGTGGGAGATTCCCCTCCTGAGGGCTGCTCAGCTCTTGCACRGTGGCTCTGGGCTGACACAGTGCCATGGGCCTCTCTCAGCAGCTGGAGAGGGAGATAATTCCTCCTCTTGCCAAGGGGATGGAGGGAGGGAAGAGACACTAGATCCACAAAATTGCTCCATGTATTTGAAATCCCTTTTGTTCCTGGTCACCTTGCTTTTCAGTCATGCTTCCAAATAGACTGAATGATGATGCCCAGCATGCCAAAGGAAAAGATTAGTAGCAATAAAGAAGAAAATAATCATCTAAAGGCTGAATCAAAATCAAATAGAAATGTGCTAACAACACAATTGTTAGAAAAAAATCAGGTTCTCTCTCCCAAAGCTACTGCCAGAGTCTGTTTTACTCATGAGACACAGTCCACTACCCTATGGCAGCTGATACTGCTTATCTCCAAGATGCCAGAGGCTGTCAGTTATTTTCCAGTCTGGGTTATGTACAGCAGTATGTCACAGCACCAAAAATAATCTGAAAAGTTCCACTCRTCAACAAAGCATTTCAGACATTGTTTAAGCTGGCAGCAACTGCAAATAATTTATCAGGTTATTTCTTTTTCAGGCATGAGCAAGTCTATGAAATGAAATGTAAATTGAGTGTGTTCAAAGCATTGTCCAAACCAAGGATTGTCTAACACACACACAGATGTTCTGTGTAAGAGTTTTAGATCTTTGCTGCTTTGAGAAAACAGATACATACTAATCACATTTCAAATGTTTCTGTTGGACAAATCTTACAGATTTATATTAGTAAAATGAACCAAGYAATGACTGTGGAAACAGGAGCAAACATAGAAATACACTTATAAATACAGTCAGATAAAGGGGAGAAAAGGCATAACAACAGCTAATGACAGCTATCAGAATAAAAGGGCCTTGTGTGCTGAAAGGCAAACAAATGCCCAAAGCTGTCACACCAGTTGAATTTCATGGGTGTGCAAAGTCTGCATTTCTATGCCAAAATACAACAGCAAAGAGATTTTATGCTTTAAGCTGCAACGCTGTCGTGGTCACAGAACTCAGAAAAGGACTGGTGGAGGCTCAGGCTTTAATGAAAATATTCAAGATCCAGTAGTGGATTCCAAAAGAAAACTCACATTGGAGAGCAGGTCTGGTACCTCCACCAAAACCCTCAGTCAAAACCAATATTGAACACTGAGTTTCCTTTTTGCTTCCTTTACTTACTATGTCTCTCTCTTTCTTTTTTTTTAAATTCTCCTCTTGCCACCAATGCAAATTCTTTTCTTCAGAGATCTCCATCTCATTTGATGAGCTCCACTGAAACAAGTGCAAGGTATGATAATGCAGTTTCCAGTTCAGATTGGCTCCAAGCTTTTGCCCCCAGTATCCTGACCTTGCTGTCTCAAACCAATCACTAAGGAACTTCTGTGAGTCCTTTTTGGAGGAGATGGAGGGCTGTCACAGGGGCATGAGGGAKGCTGTGAGAGGCTCTTAAAAATGAATGGAGAGCACAAACACGCTCAAGGAAGTTCTGCTTAAGTGAAACTCTCAGTTCATTTACCAAAGCAGCTGTAACAGCTCTTGTGCTGTTGGATAAAAAATGGCAAGTGATGTATCTCTTGTTATTTATCTGCTTTCAGGGAGTTTTGGGGGCATTAACATTCAATAGAACAAGTGCTCCGTGGACTCTTAGTCTTTGATAACTTGTTTAGCAGGCAATCCAGGAAACCTAACTGGGATATTTCTCACTGCTTGTTTGTAAGGCACATCACTAAAGCATATTTCTCATGTATTTTATTTTCTCTGAGATGATAACAGAATAACTTTCTCAATGTTGGCTCACATTATGCTGATAGCACTTACACTGGGACCCCAGACAGCAATTTTACACAAATATTTTCACTTTAGTTCAAAGTTTATGGGYGTATTTTCTCAGCAGCAGACCTTTMATCACGTTTACATAGAAGGATGCTCTGTGGATAGGCTGTGAGATTGGATGTCAGCARAGCTGGTCAGTCCATGCATGTCTGCTCCCTGGGTGAATGTTGTTTCGAGGCTACCTGTGGTGGTTTGACAGGAAACAGGATTTCTGGGATCCTGTGGTCAAGCCAATGGATGTTCAGATTTTAATATTGGCGGCTTATTCGGCCAGTGGGACACTGGATCCACCTCTGAGAACACAGGGTTAAAGCAGGGCTCTCCCCCTGGGAAGCTCTCTTGGGTTCCGGCAGGGAGAGAGTTTGGGTCTCTCCCCCGTCCGGCTGCTGCTGCTGGGCAGGAGAGGGGAAGCCATGCGGCCAGGTGAGGTAGGCCGGGGCTTTGGACGGAGATGGGAGGTGAAGAGGCCCCAGCATGGAAGGGTGGGAGCAGCACCAGGAGGCATCGAGTAGCCCCCCCAGGAGACAGAGAGAGAGTACAGCCTGTGCTTGTGACTGTGTTACCTTGAATCTTGGTAACATGTGCCAGCAGCATGGCTGAGAAAAAGAGGGGGGGGAAGATGCAGAGAGAAGGTGTCCGGCCGCTTGTGGGAGTCTCTCTGGGCAGGCAGAGCCTGAGTTTTAACCATTTGTGGACAATGAAAATCCTGCAGAGCATTGACCTTTCCTGCAATGGAGCAGCAGATGAAGAGGGAATTGAGTAAGCGAGATGAAGGCCTGTGCCAGAGGGAGAGAGAGAGAGATGTTGGAGGAATGGAGAAGATGGAGTGGCATTTTTGCTGGACTCTTCTGTGTAGCCATGGACAGAGCCATGTTCCTTGTGACACAGAGACTGCATCCAGGGGGGGCAGTGGCTCAGAGCCAAGAGGGTTTCAGTGTTGAGACCCCTCAGCCCCAGGGGGTGAAAAATATGGGGGGCACAGGCATCCCAAAGGTGAGACTGTGCTCTTTTTGGAACGGGACAAGGCATCCTTGAAAGATGACCCTGGAAGCAGCCCTGATCCGTGTTTGGTGGTGAGAGCACTGAACATGAAAGGAAAAGGTCACCATGGCACAAAGAAGGACTCCTTCTCCTCTTGATGAACTGTAGATTGAGTATTCTGAAGGGTGGTGCAGGATCGAGAGTTGGTGTTTTGGGGGAGGTATTGTATTGGAAATTTGGTGGGGGGAGGAGGAAAATGCTTCTGTGCAGTTTTCATTTTCCTTGTGGTTTTTTTTTTCCCCTTTTCTCTTGTAGTTTAGGTTTTTTTTCTTTGTAGTGTAGTTAATAAAGTTTTCTTTGTCACTAAGTAGGAGCCTGCTTTGCTTATTCCTGGTCACATCTCACAGCACACACCAGGGGGAGGGTATCTTCATGGGGGCACTGGCATTGTGCCAGTGTCAAACCATGACASTACCCCCTCCACAGACCAGCTGCTTTATTCCCATCTCAGCTTGTTATGTGGTGCTGTGACAACACACTTGATTTCCCCATGATACAAATCCCTTCTGAAGCCTCATGAATGGAGATCTCCTGAGATCCCTGTCAGCTGGAATGTCTATCTGGGGCTGCTGGCCCCTGGTGTAACCCCTGCAGAGTGCTGCTCCTGCCCTGCCCTGCCCTGCCCTGCCCTGCCCTGCTCTGCTCTGCTCTCTGTGTAACTCTTCCTCCATCTTTAGCAACCGTGACTGACTAGATGTAGGGGGATAGAACATAAGGAAATAAGGTGGTATAGAAAGTAATCTTATCCCCTAAAGAGTTGCAGCTGAGCCATTACTAGAGATTAGGAGCAGGCCTGATGTTAACAGGCCACAGCTGTAGCCAATAAGAAGAGTGTTATAAAAGAGTGGATTGGTTGGTTGAGGGGAACTGGAGTCAYTTGGCTGCTGTGAGGACAAGGAAGAGCCTGGAGGAGCTGCCTGCAAGAACYATCAAGGAGGTATGAAACTCTAGCAATATGGAACCCTTGCACTATAATGACAACAACTAAAGCCCTCTCCCATCAGCCCACTGATTCYGCAGAGGCTCCATGCTCATGAAATCAGACCTGCAACTTGCCAGGTCTCTCTGGATGGTCTCTGGCCCCCCCTTCCTGCTGGAGTGGGGACTATCCCCTGTGCTGAATTTGACTCTATCTCACATTGTGTAGGTTGTCATGAGAAAAGTGTACATTGGTTATATTTYGGGTAAAAATGTACATTGGTTATATTTTGGGWACTCCTTGATGGACATGATGAGCACTCATCAGCCAGCTGATGATATCTGCTTCTGGCTGAGCCAGCACTGTTGGCAGGAGCAGTTCTGCTTTGAAATGAATTTCCCAAGTGCCAGGTAGTGCCAGTGGGTTTGAAAACAGCTTGAGCAGAGTGAAATCCRGCAAGCAGTGGGTCTCACAGGGTGTGAGATGGGAGACTCTGGGTTTAGCATCAAGTCCCATTGCATTTGTAAGTTGTTGGACTGAGCAGAGGACCCAAGTGAGATCTCCACTGCTTCAGGCACTCAGGAGGCAGATCTGTCCTTCTGGCTCTGTCTGCAAGGGTGAGGACCAGCACCTCCACCTGAGTGGTTCCTCAGCAGGCTCTCAGGGATGCAGCCTGAATGCTCATCATCCCTTCCTGGTGCTCTGTTTATTTCATCACCAGACCTTGCACTCCTATTGCAGCCATGGGGCTGGAACCCCCATAACAATGGCCAGAAATGTGTGTGCAGGCCACYCTCTGATGTGGGGACAGTCTCTCCCCTGTGACATTCTGCTCAGGCTGTGCAGTTCTCCCTGTCCCCTGTGCCTCCAGGCTCTCCTGCTCAGCCCAATCAGGCAGGTCACCCACTCTGCACCTGACTGTGGAGATGGGGGCARGGTCATGGCACATGAACAGCTGCTCTGCAAAACCACAATACTGTWCTGGTTCCTTTTTTCACCTATTTGCAGAGAAATATTTAAAATATATAGCAAAAAAAACTGAGAAAGAAACAAAAAAGTGGTAAGATAATGAAGTTGTTTAGTATAAAACCAAATTTAAACCTATAGCTACAGTTTAAGCAAGCAGCTCTGGCAGGTCTGACCAGGGGATTTTGCTGAGGAAGAAGACTGATGGATCCTGTACACTGGCTGCCTTTCTGTGGCTCTGAGGAAGTGTTTGCTTTCTTGCCTTCTCTTTTGGTGTGCCTGTGAAACAATCAACTCCTGGTGGTGGTGCTTCTGCTCCGCACACCCTCATTGTCAGCCTCACACCTTTTGCAGTGCCCTCTTTGTAAAAGCTCATTTTGTATTTGTCATTCACATCTGGAGGTTCTCCAAGGTCTGTTCCCATTTTAGTGTGAAGCCCACCTCACCTGTGCAGTAATATTTTACTTCTTTGTAGATGGAAAACCTGATTGCCCAAGTAAATAAAAATTTAGTGGTGTACTGTGATTAGTGAATCCACCCTTTAGTGCAACTGCTTATTTTGTGGAAATGTGCAGAAATAGCCTCTCCCTCCTTGACCAACTCTTCTCCTTTTGCTTTGGCAGCTGAAGTGTTCCTGTGATGTGAGATCCTGTGTGCCATAGCTTTCCATTGATGTTTTGGCTCCCTCTCACCCTGAAAACAAGGATTTTCACTGAGAGGGAGAAAATTGGCATTTCTTCAGTCRAAATTGAAAGCAATAATTTTGTCAGAGTGGGAAAATTCAGATTTTCTGTCAGAATAGGAATGTGTTAAAATYACAATTAAACCTAGTAGGTCTGCTAGTGCAACTTGGATTTCTGCAGCTTGCCAGAGTTCTGGAGGCCCATTAATGAAAAAAATCACCAGTGTTTATGTAGGAAATATTTCTAATCTTATTCTTGGGGTTTTTGAAAACATTTCTTTAAAACCTGACAAATTCTACCAAATAGCCCTTGCATGATGCATAATGTCAACTATGCCAGATTTAATAAAGCCAGCATTCTAAATGAGCCAAACCACARAGCTTTAATATGACTGTTGCTGTTTATTGATACTGTTCAGTTCCAGTAAACTCCAGCCTATTCCTGTAGTGTGAAGTTATGAGTCAGATCTTCTTCGAACAAAACCACCCTAATGCATGGCAGCAAGATAATACATTGCAACAAATCCTGCCTATTGAAAGCAGWGTTCTTTGGGAAGACTCTGTAAAGTACCATAAAATGAGCACAAAATGCAGAGCTGGACTTAGCAYTGCTCTCAGTGCTGGATTTGCTCTTGAGCTGTGCAAAGGTTCAGCTGCTTCAATTCTGTGGGTGGTCACTGCACATGTCCATGACAGGCACTGCTGAGATGGAGAAACATCTTGAAGTGATCCACTCCCTACACTTTGACCTTCCACTAAAAGCCACCTCTGCTAATTGCTCCAGCCCACTCAGTCTCATTCTTTACACTGGGCTTTTCAGTTTGTACTGGCAAGGAAGATTTTCCTCATTATCTGCTGAAGAATAATTGCACTTATTTAGACTTGTTTTTTTCTGATGAAAGAGCAAAGACATAGATGGATATTTCTTTTTTAGAATCAAAATRTATTTCTTCACAGGCCAGGAGTACTTTGTAGGCTTTATTGACATCTTTGCTGAAATAYAGCAGGTGATTTCTATCTCACAAATCCCAGCTAAACCAGAAAAACATTCTYAGGGAGAAATGTTTCAGGTGTTGCAAGGGGCAAGTTTTAGGAGTGTTTTGRTCTCATAGTGGCAATTTTCTCCCTGTTGTTTTAAGCTTTTCATCCTGTTAACTTTGGATGTTGTATTTGAAGGTGAAGTATAGATCAGATGTGGTAAGTTTAAGGGTAGAATACTCTTCTCTTACCCAGACATTGCTGGGGCTTGAGGCAATCTTGTGTTCAGCAGAGTGCTGGGTGAGGCTGTTTGAAACCCTTGAACCCCSTGTGCATATAAGCCCCTTTGGTGGATTTTGGGTGGGGCCCAGGTTCTCCCTCCATCTTGTGAGCTCCAYTGTTGACCCATTTGACCTCAGAGGTGAAAATGGAAAAAATCCTGAGGACTTCTCCAGGTGAAATATTTCTCAAATGCAAGATGTCCTTAGCCAGAACAGCCCTCTTATTCCCTTCTGGGGCTCTGCAGGGTCCTGCTGACCCAAACCCCTGGCAGCTCTACTCTGATGGCTTGGGGAGAGGGTGGAGTGCTGCACAGGAGATTCCCAGCATGCACATGAATACTGGGAATGTTGTTCAGATGATAGTGGCTCTCCCCTCAGTTCTCACTTGCRCTTGGGGTAATATTTGACATACAAAGAAGGCAATGAGGTACAGGCAAAGCAAACTCAAAAGGGTTTTTTGAGTCAGCTTGTGTCCTCTGACTGTAGATTATGGACAGACACAATTGCTGTGGATGGCAACAGTTTGCTCACAGCAAACTGTTAATTAGGATCAGACACTTAGGACTCTGCATGATGAGAGAAAGCAGAGATGAGGAAACACATAAATAAACCCTTTGCCTTAGGACCTGTTTTACTGTAGAGAGTGATTGAAGAGATTAATCACTTCTGAAGACGAAAGCCTGTCTTTATCATGCACTACAAAAAGCATAAGCCTTACAGAGAAAAGAAAAAGGGGAAACAGAACCCCAGGAAGACTTCTGCACCTTAGGAATGGCTTATCCAAGGTGCAAAGGGAGACAGTGCTGTGCACGTCTGCAGAATCAGTAAAGAACTCAATCAAAAGGCCTGTAACCAAGTCATAGCAGGAAATAAATATCTGTAGGCATGACACCTTGTTTCTCTGCTACCAGGTACCTGCAGTGTTTTGTCCTTAAATTAAAGAATTAAACAACTTATTTAAACAGTAACTATTCAGTRAGTGTCCATTGCTTTCTTAAAGAAAAGAGATGGAGAAGAAAGAGGCACAATATTTCTGAAGACAGCTAAAATCTTCCCTGAATTAAGATAATATAGTCATAATATTAACAGTCAGCAGTTGGCCTTGCTGATGAGAAAGGAGTATTTAAGGATATATAAATGAGTTCAAATAATTTAAAGATTTGCAAAAATCTTTGAATGGTTTAGTGAGCCCCAGTCTGTGCAGCTGATGTGGMTCCTTATGCATTCTTATGGAGCCATGAACAATAATAATCCATAAATCCATGCTTCTAGCCAAGAATGGATTCTTGTGGAACAGCTGGTCTTAGTTCAGTGGAGATTGTAGATGTTTCTTAGACGTCAGAAAGCATCAGCTTGGTTCAGAGTCAGTGTGTTCAGGGCTGAACTTGGGCACTTCARTACCTGGAACTCTGCCACGTGCTCTTTAACTAGAGGTTCACACGGGGAGAGCCTCTCAAAAAACTTKCTTTCTTTGCTCTCTAAGAAGTTGTTAAGGGTCTGGGACATTTTGACTAATCTTTCTGAAGTGCTGTGGCTTTCTTTCAGCTGGCTTCTGATAAATGGAAGCCTTGTTCCTCATTGCAAATCATACCAAGTTTAATGAGAGTAATGAGCTCTCTGCTTTCAAATTACTTATTGATTCTCCTAGACAGACTAATTTGTTAATGAAATAGAAATAAACACCAGACGTTCATTTGGTTAAGGGACTTTAACTCATGTGCTTTATCTAAATTATACAAAACTTGTYATATTTATGTGATTTGGACTCAGCATCAAGTAGGCTCACCAAGAGGGTTTTCTCAGTAGAACAACTGTTTTCTTGTGAAAATGAAGTGATTCTTGGGACGTTCAAGTGATTTACTCAGTGGTTTATGGTCATGGTATTGTTTTTTTTTCAGTTTCTCAAGAAATTGGGACTAAAACTCTGACAGTTCAGAGGGCTTCTGGAGTGTGGGGAGGAAACAGCTTGTGATCACTCACAGACAGTAGTGATCTGCAGTGGGGAGAGACAGACCCATCTGAGAAAGGGGGATACAGAGAGGGAGCCTTGCTCAAACAGCAGTACTTGGAGAGAGGTGGGGGCATGATTGCTGTTTGACAGTTTGCTCTGCCAACACTCTATTTTGCCCATTTGGCTCTAAAGCTGCCCGCTGCCACTGCTGGTGGGGGAGTGCAAGGGAATTACTGATGCAAGACACAATCAAAAATTTCCATTTCAAATTAATTAACAAACTTCCACCCAAAGCAGTGTGAAAGCACAGCTCCCACACATGGCCCTCTGCTCTGCCAGAGCATGTGGGACACTGCCCTGGCYGCTTCAGGGACATCCAGTGTTGTCATTTTCTGCCCCCATCCCTCTGCATTGAGGGCTGGCTCCTGCAGGAGCTGTAGCATGGCAATGCTCTGGCTGTCACCTCTGTCCCCAGAACTGCCTTGTCTGGCTGCTGCTTCCTTTTCTGCCAGCCACTGAGAGGAGCAGCAGCTTTTCCTACCCGTGCTGCTGAGTGAGCAAGAGCACGCACTGCTCCTTGCTTTCTCACCCCAAGTATCTCAGTCACCCYTCAGGAAATGAGATTGGTGCTATTCAGGTGCATGTAATCAGTAACAACCCACAAAAAAGAGGCTCCTGAAGCAAGTGGTTTGGAAATAGGCCATTAGCCAGAAAACTGCTCTAAATTTTTTGCTTACTCCTCAGGACAGCAATTTCTCTCACAAACCAGGATACGTTTACGGCTGATTCACAAAAGGAAGATTAAATTAATCAGACCATGTATTTAAAATGAATACTTCAACATGCTCCTGGCTGAAAATGTATCACTCTGCTAAATAAGTTCAGAGAAAAGATTAATATAGGAAGACTCTCATATGTAAAGCTCAGCAAGTTCATGAATATTTTCAGGATAATGGCTTTCATTTCTCTGTGAGATAGCCTGCAAATTCTCAAGACTCTTTCAGCTCATGGTTTCTTTTGCAAGATCATTGTGTCCTGAGGAATGTATTACWATTTCTCAGATTGAAGTTGGCTCTCTCATGAGCTGCTGTATTACAGTCACATGAGTGTTCACTGTATTTTCATATCCTATCACTGCAGGTAAAGTAATATAATTCCATAATTTTTCTTTTTTACACAATTCCCAATTTCTTGTGACATAGTCCCAGTTCCTCTGCTTGCCAGCACACTGACAACTCAGGCTGTTGTAGGAAAGCAGCTCTCACTGTGCTGCGCTTCAGAAATTAATATATTTACACAGCAAGTAACTTGTATTTTTAGACCTCYGAATTCCATGAGATAATTTTAGACTGTGAGCCAGAAATGTTTTAATTAGCCTTATTTTATTTTTAAATATAGCTTAAGGCCATGAGTTTTTCTTCTTTCTCTAATGAGTCAGTCCCTGGGAGCCTTTACCTCCTGGCAGATTAAGTCAGAGAGAGGGAGACACTTCCTTCACCTGCCCTCTCCCCATGGCAAGAGTAGAAAACACATGCCATATCCAGGATGGGGCCATGCATAACCTAGAGCCCAGCTTGGTTCCCTTCAGTTCCCAACACTTYCTCTTGGCTGACTTGTCCCCTCCCTTTGTTTTTAGAGTCCTCTCAGTMACTTTGCCTCTCCTCTGGGAATGCTCATATCCAATTCAAAGTGAATTTGGGACACAATATTTATGTGCTATAAAATGCCTTGCCATAATTTGAGCATGGCACCCACCACTTTTTTGCCATCTACTAATATTTTTAATCCATCCTGAAAGCAATCAAGGCACTGTGACAAGCAGTATCACGGGCCGCTCATCACTCACAGTTTCATTACCCAGTGAAGGTCTAGTGATTTTTCGTTGTCACATTTATTCTAATCATTTACAAGGAATAGAAGCTTAGAGTTGATCATGAGTGTCAATTAGACCCAGGCTTTACAGTATGTGAAAACATTGCTGTCATTCACTGTTTGCAATAGCAGTGATAACGTTAATTGGAAGAGAACTCTTCGCTGATAATTTTCTGTCACTGCCAAAGTAAATATTGAAATACATTTCTCTTTGCTTGGCCTTGACTTTTTCAAGTCTTAGTGTTCTTAGTGTTTGATCACAGCATGAGAATAAACACATCTGTCATTAATATTTCACCAAGAAGGTCAATTCAAAAAAATCAAAAAGTGATTAATATAAGAGCTTCYAGCTGGGGGTGAAGGGACACCTGGATCTCTTAATGAACTCTATTTAGTTTTCTTTTAATGTGAATAGATCCCATTTGACCCTGTGAAGAGGCAGGACAGTCAAAATAGCATTTGGACACTCAGAGAAAAGGTTCCAGAGAAAAGGTTTATGGGCATAAAGAGTCACACCAAGGTGGGGAGATGTGCAGATGGACTTGCACATGAACCCTTAAGGACCAAACAGATGAAAATATGTGTGATATGTGAGTAGCATATTTTTTTTTTCCCTGACAACCCCACAATACAGAGCTGGTAATGCAGTAAGATGAAAGGAAAGGAAATCAGTAAGGAAACTGTGAGTGAAGTCTTCTCTGAACTGTCCTGCCCACTGGGTCACAAAGACTTATGCACTTCCAGTCACTTGGAATTGTCCACACTGGAGTGATCTGGTGGCTGGCTGGGCTGAAGGGGACTGGCATGGTGATTTGCTCTGGGCTACAGAGAAAGCTGCTGAGGATGGTCATTAGTGTAGCTTAAAGGCAGATGTGGGATGAATGGATGTAGGGACCTCAAGGTCAGCTTTTTGCTGTCTGAGACATCTCTGACTGTAGCAGACTGAGTCTCCTGAAATCCTCCAGCATTATCCCTCCAGGGGCTGATAAGAGGCATAACAGATATGGCTCCTCTGACTCCTGGCACACCTCCTCATGGCTAGAGATGGGCAGGTGAGACCACTGCATTGCTACATTATTTGTTTGCTTTTTAATGGATACACAATTTAAAAAAAAATAAAACCTCTAACATTGATGTGGATATGAATCACTACAGCCTGCTTGCTTTTTGAAATATCATACCATGTGCATACTTTTTTACTTTCCCTCTCTGCCTTTCTTGAAATCATCCATTTCCCTCTGGTTAAGAAGTGTGTGGTGTGCCAGCTCTGCTGCTCAGAGAGCTCCTCCTCCCCAGTACAGATGTCTTCAACTTCTTGCTCCATTTCCACACCCAAACAGAAGGACTGGTATACAAGCCACAGACTGATTTGGGGTTTGTTTCCACTAAAGTTCTTATTGGTGTTGGCTTCCTATTATAGCTCTGAAGCTTCTACTCCTACCTTGCTGTGCCTGTGGCTCCAGGTTCATCACTCCTTTGGTCTGTGTCCAGCTTCTGATGACTARGGGCTCCCTTTGCTTCAGAGTGAAGGTTTCCCAAGCCAGGGTAGCTCTGCCYGTGGGGAGTTCCTCTGAGTCAGCCCCACTGCCTCTCTGCAACCCTTCTCGTGCACCCTTGGTGCAGTCTGGTGTCTGAGGGCTTTTCTCAAATGCTGGGAATTGCTTCACCATGGAGCATATTTGCTCCAGTGTGTGCATGGTACCCTGGGGACTAGAGTACCTCTGCTATGAGCCTTTAAAAGAATTAATTTTTTTTCATCTCCTCATCCTCATGAGGATATTTGCTGCTCAGGTATCCTCTGCATGGCCCTTCTCTGTTGGTGTGTCCTGGGTGAGTTCTGGGTCAGCCCTTCAGGGCAGGTTATTCAGCCCCTATCCAGCCTCTGAAGAAGCAGTCTTATTTCCTGCTTTGTCCTCTGATCAAAAGCATTTCCCACATTTTTTCCCTGTTACAMAGAAGTCAGTACCTCAGCTCTGCACTACTGTTCACATTTGCCTCTCGAGGTCCTGAACATGTCCCACACTTCAGTGTTCCCTGTTGTCACACATGTGACTCTTTATTTTTTGCTAGAAGTCACTGCTTGTGGATGCAGAGCAAAAAACCAGATTTTCCTTCACTTGTAGATGCTCTCTGGTTTTCCATCCCAGCTGTATGGGCTGCTCTGTGTCCCCACTCAGCATATGTTTCTCATTTTTTCAGTAATGACTCAGGGATGAGGTCTGGACTGTTCCAAGGACCTGCCTCTGCTGGTGCCTGGTTTCCAGGTGCTCTGCCCTGAGTTATTCATCCCTGCACAGCACTGGCTCTTCTCAGYTTGTGCTAATCCCTGCGTTTGGCTGCTGGTGGGGGACTGTGAAACTCATGCCTAAGATCCCAGGGCCTCCAGGCTTCCAGCCTCCTCCTTACAGGAAAGGTCTGATCAGAAACACCCAGGAGATGTTCCTCTCAGAGGCCTTCAAGTTGCCTAAGCCCTGCCGAGTGGGTGATCTGAGATGAARGATGTCTTGGSTTGTCACCATCTTCTGTGGTGCTTCCATGAATGCYAACCGTGCCACTGCTTGAGGAGCTGCCTCTTCTCACCCTTCCTAAACTCCTGGGTCTGTAGCTTCACAACACTGCTGATCTTGCAAAGTCTTCCCAARCTGGAAACAAGAATGCAGTAGTATTTCCTCTAAAAGGGAATTGCTATGACTGAGGAAAGGAATCATAGGATAAGAAAGCAATATGTATGATATCTAATTAAAGCTTCTGGTTCTTCTTCCTGAATTTACTGCCTCAAAGGGGTTTCATGAGGGCTGTGGTTAAAAGGCAGTGGTTCAATACAGGCAGTGGATGTGCTATGTGTGGAAAAGAGTGGGATGATTTAAAAAAAGGCGTTTCTCACCCAGGAATCTCTGAGCCTGTGGTGTCACTTTCTTCCACTTGAAACGTCCTAGTGTTTTTAATTTGAGTAGTCCTTTCTGCCCAGCCATGTGGAATTACTCTTGTGTTTGTGTGCTCTGTTTCTAGTGGCGTCCCAACCTGCATGCTTTGTGCAGGTATCTAGCCTCCCTGGRAGGATTTAAGGTGCCAAACACATCAGAAAGATCTTGAATTCAAAATAAATATAGGTTTTAGCCTTCAAATGTAGTCTGAAAACAAACATTCCTTTTTAAAGTAACTACAAGACTTACTGGAAAAGACRGCTGATATTTCATCCAGGGAAAAACCCAGTCAGACTTCAAACCTGATCAGAGCTTTTACCTTGAGCTCTTACAAGTGGACTGAAACAAAATGAAGGACTGCAATAACCAGTAGACACAGTGGGTGGGAGAGGCTGCAGAGTAATGGACATACATTTCTAAAGGCCATGGAGTGGCACAGGCTTGTATCCACAGCCACACCAGTACATTTAAGCCTGTAAAACAATGTTTCAGTGCTCTTGGTCTTGACATTTTACCAATCTTCCAGCCACTCTAAGGTCTCAGACTGAGAGGCAGACTAGTTTTTTTCCAACCTTTTTTTACCTGCTGTCACACAGAGTTTTCCAGTGAGATGTCCAAAAGGATGCTTACCATCTGTGTGCTCYTACTATGTGTCAAAGCATTTCTTCCAATTATCTTGCTTTTATCCCTGCTTGAAGTAATTTGTCAATGCTGAAAAATCATTACTGCCACCCCTCAGTCACCTAGTTTTATTTGGCTTCTGCCAAAGTCCCTGGCCTATTCCAGTTCTCAGAAAATCCACTCTTAAATAAAAATGAGCCATGGGAATCTGGTAACAGAAATGGCCAAAAGAGCAGATCCTCTGAGATCTCTCATTTTCCCCCTGCCACCCTGTGATGGAGGTTGTTTTTTACACCTTGCTTACCATCAAGGCTTCTAAAATCAAGGAAGTTAGATTTCATCTGTCTCTCTGCCACTGAGTTTGTGCCTCGTGGTAGTTTATTTCTGCTGTGTGCCCTGCCAGAAGGGCAAGTGGCAGAGAGGGGGGTCAATGCCAGCAGTGAAGTGCTTGTGCTCGGTGCAAGGGTGCCCTTTCCTGACACTCAGCTGCTGCCCAGACAGAGGCAGCTGTGCTCCCTTCCAGCTGTGTCTCCCCATGGCCTGCCCTGTGCTGGCTCTGTAAGGCTGTGCCTGCACTGGGGTTTCACAGCACTGCCACCACCATGGCAGAGAGAATCCCACCTCYCCCAGAGCGCCCACTGGCACATCCCAGCCTGTGGAACTGTGCTCAGCTGAGGAACCTCAGCCACCATGGGTGGAACCTGCAGCCACTGCCTTTGACAGAGGAGGAAAACCCCACAGCCTGTGAACACACTCCTTGCAAAGCAGYCACTTCATCCCTAATCTCTCAGCCCTGTTCCTCCAGGGAAAACTACAAGTAACTTTGAAAGACAGGTCTAGGAATGAAAATTTATAGTGGTAGTAAAAAAATGGTAGTTATATCTGAGGTATTGGTTTTGTGGTCAGTTTTCTATCCTCCCTTCATAGGTTTTAAATTATTTTTCTAGCTCTTTCCCTAGGAGGCAGCTATCTGATCATCTCTCACCCTCTGCCTTTGCTGCACAAATCCCAGCTACCAGCTTTTGGTTGTTCCAACTTGTATATGTGCAGTTAAACTTTGAATCGTTTTCTCAACTTGTGTTTAGCTTTGGGAAGTCAATAGCTTGTCCACTTTTTCAGTTAATCCAGTAAAAGATATGCCTACAAATGCAACACTTGTCCGGACTTCATATTTTTAAAGGAGCTTCTCTTAATTATGAAATAAAGGTGTTCTGCAGTTCTAACATCATGCAATGTGAAATGTGCAGTCACATTATGAGGTGACTGCCCTGTCACAAACCAGAAGTCATCAGAGAGCCTGTAGCTTGCTGTGGAACTAGTTAGTTATGGAAGTGTGGTAAAGCAAGAGGAAGTCATACTATGTGAAAAGATAGCATGAATTCAAATAGCAAGTAAAAAAAAATTAGTGTGAGAGAAGTTGAAGGTAATTGGATAATGGTTTACATTAATTCATGGCATCCTCCTACAGCTCTTTCTTCAGTTATTGGAGTTACACAAGAATCACACACACACACACAAAACAAAAAAAAAACAAACCCCTGCACCACCCAGGAAAATTCTCCAGTGTCTCCAGAGTGTTTAATTTTTGACTTTAATTTCGAAAATTACTGTAGTCAAAAGTCTTATTGAAATTCTGGTGAGAATCTAATTTTAAAAGCCTGAATGCTAAAGGAATTTAGACATCTAAGATGAAAACATGAAAGTAAGAATTTTCAAAAGAGTTGCCACACCTCAAATGTATTTAAAAATGCAAAAATGAGATCTATAGGACGATGTGGTTTTATTGCCAACATTGCCTTTAAAAAAACCTAAAATCTCCAAACAATTTATTGATCTTCTGGAACTCCAGCATGCTTCCAAATACATTATTAAAATACATAAATTTAATAGATGATTTTATTTTGTTGAGTTCCTCCCTGAAGTACTGGAAGATTCATTTATGATGATGTATCATTCTTCAGTTATGTTAGATGTGTCATTCAATTAAACCTATTTCTGACTGAACTTTGAAAAATACAGGCATTTCTAGCACTCTTGATTTATTAGAAAACTGAAGAACAAATGTCAAATTCTAGGTATTCACAAAAAATCTTCTTTAGTAGTGGACCCTGGCTGATAAGATTTGACATCCCCCTATTTGGAAAATCGTATTTAACTAAAGCTATTTTGAGGAAYGTTGAGGTAGATGAAAGCTGCATCTATTAAATCATGTCATGTTTTATAATGCTTTTATAGCTGCTGTCAATTGGTCTAAAAGTCAGAAAAACTGCCTGCCAGATGAGAACATTAAGTTCCTGGTTTCTGGTTCATTACTGAATGCAAGCAATCATGCTATTACTGGAAAGGATAATTGAAATGTAGAGCTATAGATTAGCTGTGAAATGTGAGGAGTGGTGGTTTTTTTTCCATAAGCACCATGGTTATGCCCTCTCCCTCTCCCCTCTCAGGACTGCTCTGGATTGCAGGCCGGCCAATTAGCGGCATCAACAGCTCATCTGGGCTGCAAGGAGCCGGTGGAGAAAACGGGTATTTTTGTCATCTTTGYGTTTCAAATGCTCTGTCTCTGTGGGTTTAATGTGATAGTACAATTAACACAGAAACACGCTTATTTGGCAGTTATCTTGTTCTGGTTTGTAGCAATGATTTTGAGTAAAAGATGTGTCCAAGYAGAGGTACCTCCATGTTAACGGGCAGTGTGGGCTGACTCTCCAGCTGGAAAAACAGGAGCAGTGAATCAGACCTGCACTTCATTAGGAAGGATGGCTTCAAGTACTCTCAGCAGAAAACAGGAGCACTGTTTCCTATTCCATTACAAATGCAACCAGGAACAAAAATAGGTTTGTTATTAAATGAGTTATTCTGTTCTCCCTACATGGGTACTAACAGAATTCTATATCCTAGACTTAAAACATCAGAAATGTGCTTTTCAAAAATAGGAGGTATTGTTAAAAAGAACAAATTTCATCACTGATTCAAGAAGAATCACAAGAGCAACTTGTCATTCAGCACAAAGGAACTTCAGAGACTCCATCTGTAAAGACATTAGAATTATTGAAATCAGATGCTGAATTTAAGAATATAAAATTATTTTCCTTTGCCTGTTTTCAAAACAGATACTGCTGTCTAGTACAACTCTGAGTGAACAGGAGAGAGCTAAATATAAGCGTTAATTCAKTGCATGAGGGAAACTGGAGCAAAAATTGTCCTACTGGAAACTCAGATCCATTCTTTATCTTTTTTTCATAGGATGAGCTTTTGTTCTGCAATGAACAAATTTTTCACCCACATCCAGGTTTGTTTCACGCTGACAATATGGACTTTGTTTTGAGAAAGAGATTGAAATTCACTTCCGTGTCCTCAAGCTTAATCAAGACCCTATAAAAAGACGAATAAAATGTTGCTCAAATGATAAAATGAGGATATCCCAAAATTGCCAAGTTTTCTAAACGTTTTACTTAAAATGCTAAAGAGAAAAATGCAGACCATCTCCACTCTGTTTAACAACAGGCTATTCACAGCACTGGTTCCAAATGATGAAACGGGGTTCTCACTCCTGCCACACATTCCTCCAGAAATCCAGGCAGCCGCTGCAGGAGCACTTCCACCTCATCSCCAGTCGGGGTGGCATCAGTGAGCAGCAGGCGCTGCCCCGGCTCCTTGGTGGTGATATCCAGGCTATCGAGAGGGGACTGATGCTGGTGACAGCAGCATCCTGCTGGCCATGCCCCGGAGGTGCGCCCAGATTTGCATTACAAGAGTTCCAGTGAGAGGCTTGGCCAGATCCCATCTTGTGTTGTTTCTCTCTTCTGACACCTTTGTCTGCAAAATTTCATGATTAGTGACTCACCTAATGTTGTTTGACATCGGTGTTCACATTTGTTGTTAATACAGAGATGTGAGCTGAGATTCTGACTGCCGGTAAACCTCTAATTCGATATTTTCTCTTTTCTGGATGCTTTAGTAAGACCTAAATGACTGGCAGMCTAGGCACCAACTAAGGTCCTAGTTGTYGGTATATCACTGRGAGGTTTTTCCAGGTTCAAAGGGAGCCTGAAAGCCTCTCCACTACACTCCACTCAGTTCTGGCCAGCGGGGCACCAAGCTCTTCACTTCAAAAAGTGCGGACTCAGGGCACTGTCATCACCAAAACGGTTTGATTTTCCACTGCTGTTTAAAATATCTCATGCCCTTGACTACTTTGTAAGAGAGTAATCAAGGATTTCTCTCATTAGCAAATGTGCATGCAGGTTTTTGAGGCTCACTGCAGCCCCTTTTGGGACATAATCCCTTCTCTGAAAGCCACRGCTACAAATGGTAACATGGCCCTGGTAGGATTTTGGGGAGCAGCAAGGGAGGGGCAGCTCCGAGCTCCAAGCCTCGTTTTCCCTCAGCGAGCACCGTGCACAAAGACCATGGCAGCGCCCTGGCAGAGCCTCTCACACCTGCCCAACAGGACCAGACTTTCCCCTGTGAGCGGAGCCGTTCATTTGATGGTAAATGAGCCGGCGATGGATGCCCAGGAGTGGAGCTGGCCGTGCCAGATGAGCCCATCCATCCATCCATCCATCCATCCATTTGTCCATCCATCCATCCGTCCGCCCATCCATCCATCCATCCACCCACCCATCCATCCGTCCACCCATCCATCCGTCCACCCGTCCATCCACCCGTCCATCCACCCGTCCATCCACCTGTCCATCCACCCATCCATCCCCGCCACTCCCTCCCTGCAGCTCCCGCTGCTCCTCGCCGGCTCTCGGCTCTGCCATGCTCTCCGTGCCTCTTCCTGCCTCAGTAATCTGTGCTGCTTTTCCCCATCATTCATCCTCATCTGGAATTTAAATACATCCCTATTCGCAGAAAAGCAAAATAGGTTCTGAGGAGCTCCATTCACAACTCAAACTTTCTTACATCTCCTCCCACTCCTACTCTGGACAGAAAGTGCCAGCATTCTTTCCAGTTACTCACATATTTGCCAATCTAACTATGCCTGGTAGGTCATGATGATAGGTGGAAGTGGAGATGGGAGCAGCATTTGCTGCAGCTGAGCTTATCTCTCTGGATTGGGATACACATACAGAGCAGAGCTTTGAGAAGAGTTCATACTGTTAAACATTCTTGCTGCTCCTGCAGGGTGGTRCAATGACACTGAAAATCAGGGCTGTCAGTGGAAACTGAAACCCTTAGAACCACCCTGACCCCCTTAAATCCAAGGGCAGGAGTTGCTATGCCTCTGCTCTGATTCTGTAGTATGAACCAGAGCTATTTAGGATGCATTTCTGACAACAGATGTTCTCTACAATTATTGTTTTTTAATTTTACTTTTTCTTTTATTTTTTTCCTGGCAGTTTTATTTGTCAGGCTTCTTTTTCTTTTCCTTTTATCCTTTTTCCTTTTCCCTTTTCTAGTTCTTTCACAAACTGTAACTGTACTTTTGGGGCATCTTCTCCTGCAAACTCGTTTCTTTCTTGCAACCCTGGTTCCATTTCTGAGCCTTGTTATGTGTCTTGTCTGTGTGGCTGCTGCAGAAGAGATAAACTGAGTAGTTTTTGTTTCAACCTATTTAATGGGGAGTTAAGCTTTTCTTATTCCTTTAAACTTTATAGACTGTGTAATAGTTACTTCAAGCTAGACTGGCAGTGAGAAGACTGAGAGATTAATGCCAGCAGAATGTGTCTTCTGCACACAGTGCAACATTTCACTGGGGGAGATGCTGCATCCTTGTGTCCAGGCAGGCATGGGCAGGCAAGGCTCAATGCTCACCAGCCCTGGGGCAGGCTCCTGGCCACTGCCTTTTCCCAGGGCCTCCCCAGTGTCCTCAGAGCCAGTTCGGCTCTTTCAGAATCAACATTCTRGTGCCTGGCTAAGGGATCCTGCCCTGAAAATCCAGCCCCATTTCCCACCTGGGCAATGAGCTGGGGTTTCCTTGGTGTGWCAATCTGGTCAGGTTGGTTTTGCTCTGAATAGGTGTCAGTATATCACTGGGAGGTTTTTCCAGGTTCAAAGGGAGCCTGAAAGCCTCTCCACTACATTCAATAGCCTTTTGGTTTGTTTGGAGAGACAGAGGTAAAAATTCAAGCCTCCTTGCAGAAAGTGTCACCCCTTTTTGCTCCATTACATATTCTCTCCCTTGGGTTGTAAACTTGCAAGTGGCCAGGACAAGCTGCATTGCTGCCTCAGACAGGCAGGAATCCTTCCAGGGCATTTGCTAAGTAACTTCTTACTTTTCCACTTGTATAATTTCCATGATCCTTACCCAGCTTCACACTGTCTTGGAGAAGGCTGTCCCTGCCAAGTCCTGAGGCTGCTGTGAACCAGGGCTGTGGGGCTCATAGAAGAGAGGTCTGTCTAGAAGCATTATCCCAGGTCTCTTAAATCTTAGATCTTCTTTGAAGGACCTTTGCTTCCTATTTAAAAACACTTCCATGAGCAGGGTTGTCTCTGACCCTTACCTGRGGAGCACTCCTGGCTGCCATGAAGATCTTGGCTTTTGGTGTCCCTGTGATACTGAGGCATGAGCCAGAGTAGGATATAACAAGAATGATGGCTGCAGAAAAGAGGGATGGGTCTGAAAGGAGAATTTGAGTTTTCTTTTTCTTTTCTAGGCAGAATTCTTTACTATTTTTTTTAAAGTGCCATGAAAGGCATGATGTCACATGGCCTTTACCAGGGCAACATAAAACGTTATCCTCAGTCAGTCAACGGCAMAAACTATGGAATGAGTTTCCCCATTTTGAGTATTTCCAACATTATTGTGACAGTAGATTAAATGTCAAGGACCCTGTGTGTTTTATTAGTATCTATAATGAGTTGAAAGACATGAAATCACTTTATAGCATGGGTTGTCTACAGATAGCACAAGCCTGAATTGCTTTCATGATGGAAACCAGAGACAAACTCAGAGATACAGAAGTTGAGGTTCAGTTGGGGACTTTTGAAGGCACTAGAGTTTTCCTGATTTAGAGTAACCRTACATGTGGCATTGGGGAGGTGGGTCATTTTAAGTTATAGTCTGCTGCCAATGCTTAAGGATCCCACAAACAGCAGTTTCTTTCTTGAATGTGGGTGCTTTAATGAGATACAACACAGGTTCCTCTGCTAAGAAAAGGAACAGTTGTCTACTGCTGATTTTGTTTCCTGTGATTACCATCTCTTTAAATCCCATTTGCAGATGACTTACAGCATTTAGCTTGTTTCCCATAGCTGGTTCAGACACCAAGGCAGGTTTTTCAGTCTCTCATCCATCTATGTTGACCTACATCTGTTCTCTGACTGTGCCTCAGTTTCACTTTGGACTTGCAGATTTCAGTTTGCCACCCAAAGCTTCCCTTATGCTCACTGCAGAGCAGGAGGCACAGGCAGGATCTGAGCAATGTTAGAAATCTGTTGCAGGAGGAGGTGAATACAGGGAGCACAGGGAATGTGCATTTCACACAGTAATTAAGGATGGTTTGAAATAAAGAGAAAACACAGGGTTTTCTTTGGTGCTTAACTAAATTACTACTTATTATCACAATCTTCAGGAACCCAGGAGGGACAAGAGTCAGCTCATGCTCTTGGYTCTTTGGTACCTGTGGTGCCCGAGAATAAACAGCTCAGCAGAGAGAGTGCCCCAAGGCTGGGCTGTCAGGACTTTCTCTCTGCAGAGAAGCATTGTGCCTGTATTTCTAACCAGGAGAGGCATATTTTGAGCTCTCAGAAGCTAGGAAATGGAATGATGCTTTTTCCTGGCTGTGGCTTTGCCAGGCTAGCTCTATCCAACGCAATTGCAGCTGCACCTGCTTCATCACTGTTGTACCCATGGTAGTGCTGTCACCTTTGAACATCACTCAGGAGGTGCAAATGGACAACTGACATCCCAGCAAGAAGAACAACCTGAAATGCAAGSTGAGGGTGGCCAGGACCTGCCTGCTTTCCTTTCCCTGCTCCCTGGCTTAGTGCTATGGGGAAGTGACTCTGGGAGCTGTTCCTCATGGAAAGCACCCAGCTGTGCCCACTCCACCCAGGCTGTGTCCAAGAAGGTGACCCAAAGGGTGAGCCAGGAAGCACTGTGTCTTTGGTCTGTGTCTTTGGTCTGAGTGGGAGAAGAAGGCACAAKTAGCTAAAGCTCAGCAGCCTGGGCTGAGGTGTAGGATAAACTTGCTGTGTGGGTAAAGCTTTAGGCATATTCYTAGCTGCTAAATGATTATTTTGGCAGCCACCCTTAGGAGAATCAGTCTCCTTCAGTGAACTGTGTCACTGCTTTCCAGGACAGCCAAGGTCTGAGGCCAAATTTGCCATTTTTTCACTTAACAGGGAGTGCTCTGCCTAGTTTGGGAAATAATACTGTCTGCAGCCTGTGCTTTAGAGAAGAGAGTTCAGGGGTCACTCCTAAGGCCTGGCCTCCCCCACCAGAACATGCAGCAACACCACAGTGTTGATACCAGGCACACAGGATGCTCCAGTGACTTTCWAAGAAGGCTGAAATGTCCCTTTTTTTGCAAGGGCAGGTTAGATTTGTGTGCTGCCTGAACACTGCCAATCAGGACCATTCAGGGCAGCTGCAGCCCTGGGCCACYCAGTGCAGGGACAGAGCATTGATGGATTGCCCCACGTAGGATGATGGAAGGACACTCACTCAAGCTCACTGCTGCTGCAGGAAAGCTCTTCCTCATGAGCAGGAGAAACACGAGACTGYGAAGTTAAGAAGAACAATGTGGAAATGGAAACAGAACAAAGGAGTATAACAACAGCCTGTAAAGAGAAAAGGGTGTCTAGGTGATCTGGCAGACTGATGTGATGTGATTCAGACTTGGACTCTGCCAGATGGCTAAAGAGAGCTGGCATTATTAGTCTGTGTGAAGATGGACCATATTTCCAGATCTGACTCAGTGCCTGGCAGCTCTAGGCTGAGTTAGAGATCATTTCTAGTCCTAGAGAGCAAAGCTTGAGGAACAGGTTAAGCCTAAGTTTCTTCTCAGTTTCTATTCTATCTGGTTCTCCTTGGCTTTTTGCTCATTTCAGCCTCCTTCCTCTGAAATTTTCAGAGGTTCTTTTATAAAAACTTCTCTTTCTATGCACCAAGTCATGACTCATTTGAAAAATAACACAYGGCACAACCAGGTAACCCATCCTCAGGGAACTCAGCAGAGAATGAGGTTAAATAGGCACTGAAAGTGATTTCTAGATGGAAATTTTACTTCCTTTCACATAATCCCACAAGAATTTYTCTTCCACATAATCTCGGGGTCTTCTCCATGCCCTGGCCCAGGTCCTGTCTGAGCCCTCCTTGTCTGATATGAGAGGTCAAAGCCCTTACACCCCTAAACCCCAAGGGAAAGGAACTTCACTCTGAGGGTACCAGTGTARTTCTGAGTTTGACCAGTGGGAGGCCCTTAAAGACCATCAAGTTTTCAGAGTCTACAAAAATTATACTTGGGATTCATGAAGCCCTCTTAATTTGCAGACCTGCAAATTCTTCAGAGATTTTTGAGGAACGGCTCAGGTCCCGATTTGACCGACTTGACATATAGACAGAGGGGTCTTAGGAGTAATTGTAAATAAGGCAATGACGATCATTTGAGAGATTTTATASAATATGGCAAAGGGTAATATCCCCTCCCTCATAAATAGTAACATCATGTTCATACACTTTTATTGTTGCTTTCTTAAACATTTGGTTTGTCCTCAGAGTTACTTAAGGAAATGAAACTTTAGAGCAATTTCTTTCATTTGTCCACATGTTCCGTTAAAAAAAAAAAAAAGACACTGTGATTAATCTCATTCTTTTCTGGCTCCAGAGAACAAAATATTCAACAGAATTATTTTGTCCCTTTCCTTTGAACAATTTCTTCAAACACTGAGCTATTGCTGTAACTTTCTGGATCACCTCCTCTGTTTTCTATTTGTTTTATTGATACAGGTTTAAAGCACAAACCCTTCTGTTCAAGGCAGTTCTCTTAGCAGCTGTGATTTAACCTGGAAATGTCTCTGCAGCCTTTTGGGCTAATTTATCTTTTAGTAAGAAATGAAAACCTGGTGGGAGTCACCATTTTCCGTAAATGGGCTGAACTTTGGTCTCAGCTGCATCCAAAAAAACCTTCCTGTGATCACATCAGTCTCTCCAAGATCTACAAGCTGCAGAGCATGTCAAACAAGGAAGACACCCTAGGACGAATGCCAGATTTCCTGCTAGACAAAACATCCATATTTCAACTCTCACAGAAATATCTGTTTATCAAGATGATGGTAACATCCACATTGATCTGTTTGCCAAGCTTCAAATGGTACATTTTTATATTATTAGATAAATGGAAAATGCACAGGAACAGCATTACACACTATGAAAAAATACCCTGAGTGGAATAACAAAAAAGGATTGTAATTTTCCAAGTCTCCCTCTGAATGTYTGTGAAATGATTTATGTTAGTAAAGAATATTTTTCCTAACATGTTCAGGTGAATTCAAATTGGTTGCAAATGTATAGAAATTGATTGATATCTTCCTTCCTTACAGTCCTTACAGTCTCTGTTTGTGGAAAATACCTTAAATATTGGACTATAATATAACTTACTGCTCCTGACAGCTGCCTCAGTTTCACCCTGATTCAATGGAATGTTGAATCCCCAAAATTCATTAGCAGAAGGAAAAATGAGTGTTGCATTCATATTAGCTGAAGTAATGAATGATCTCTCATTAAGACCTGGTTTTATATTATTTTAGCCAATCACATTTCACTGCTCCCCAACTCTTCCCATTCTGGGACTYGAGACATCCAGGCTTTTGTACCTGCCTGGCAATTGCAGTCCCAGCTTTTTGTTATTATGTCMTTAATTCATTAAATGACAGCCTAACCAAGAGAGTTACATGGGACTTCTGTTTTCTATCATTCCCAATCAGACTTCAAGAGTCAAAAGGGGTCCTAGAATACCCTACTGTGGTTTTTTAGCTTCCTCCCTTCTAGTTTGCTTTACTACCTGTGTTTTTATGAGCTCCTCTTGGAAAAAGTAAGTATTTGCAAGTAATATTTTATCATAAAACACAAGAGTTGTTCTGGGATTTTCTTGGTATAATTCTTTGTGAAAAATCTTGTCATATTTGATTCTTTGGTATCACAGAAACCTTCTCTTGTGTCCCCCATGTATGTAAGGGCACAGATTACTCAGGAGTTCCCAATTATGCTGTTTTATCTTGTTCCACTGCTGACAGAAAGATGGAGTGAGCTTGGTTTCACTTGAGTCCACTTGGTCCACTTCACATACAGGCTGACTGACCAAAAACCTAACAAAGCAAAACACCAGGTCCTTTTATAYAAGATTTCAAATCAACCATACAGTAAAAATAAGGTCATTAAAAAGAAATCAGGGTTAATAATAGAAAGCCTGTGTAATAACTTGCTCTCTTCTTGGAAGCACCCAAGATGTGCCCAGAATTTTGAGCTGTGGTCAGCCTTGCAGCAGCATTGCCCTCTTCTCAACGCTGCCTTTGCTTCTGAGGAGTGCTCATCTCTCTCATCTCTGCCTTCCCTTCCTCTCAGCAACTTACAAATGGGATTTGAGGATACAAGCACCCAAATCCTATCCAGAATCATCTTCTGCAGTGAATGTAGGTAATTTCTCCTCTAGCTCTTCTAGTGAGCTGATCATGTAAGTGCTGTTAATGCCCTTGCTTGGCCTGAGCACCTGGGGTGCCTTGTGGCTGGTGTGCCCTCATCCTCAGCCAGGGTGCCTGCCTGCTGATTCCTGACCTTCTGCACCAGCCCCCTCACCAAGACTACCTGTGTTTCAAATCTGCTTAAACATGCAAACTTGGGATTTAGATACATTTCCAGATTTCTGCAGGTGTGCTCAGTGCACACAAACAAGTGCTTTGCCTGTGGAGTTGCCATTTTTGTCCCAACTCCTCCTGAGTGTGGCTGGGTTGCCAGGGTGCTGTACACTGCAGGCTGGATGCTGCCTTCTGAAATGTCAAGCAAGCAGCAGTCACCTTACAGGGATGGAAGCCTTTTCTTAAATAGATAAGAATCCATCACAGCAATGGATGAAATTTTATCCCCCCCCMAAAAAAATCACTTGGCTGCAAAAAAAATTACAGCAAAAAGAATACATGATGGTGTTTTATTTTTAATAAAGGTAAGAAGGCTTTAAAGCAAGTATAAACTATGGTTTAAAAATGAATCTTCATCACATCTTTTCTGTTTATCTACTGCTTAAAGAAATCTAGCCTTTACTTTAAAGAGGTTTTCAGTATATACTTTCTCTAAAGCATTCAAATCGTAGACACTGGAAGATGKTCTAAATTAAATGTTAATTCTCTTTATCTGACTCCCATTTCATGTCAATGAGATAAGTGTTCCTGGTTCTTTAAAAACTTGAAATATATTTCAATCGGTAGATTTCTATTAGGTGTCTTTAAACAATGTTTCATATAATTACCTCCTGATATCRTTTTTTATGTGATCATAATGTACAAAGAAATCAGCTGAATTCTCCAGTCAATATAACTGTTAATTGACAATGCATTAGGAAATACCTCACTGAACTCAGCTGCAACAATTGCTTCCCTGAGGTTTTAAAGAAGAAAATCTATTGACTGGGAGAGAGAATGGGCTATTAGGCACTACAGATTCTGTTCTAGGACTAAWCTGATCCTGAGTTTCTATTCAAATGATGGAGCTTAAAATCACTTCTCAGAAAATAATTGAATAAAAGAAAGTTATAGCTCTAAATCTATGCGATAATTTCTTGAGAGCTCTGGGCAATTTCCAGCTTTACATCCTGCAGGCTGTAGAAGCAGGAGCTGGTGGTAAGATTCACATCAGCCCGTAACTCCGTCACTGGAATGGGAAGAGAGCAGCTTCAGACACATCAGAAGGAGGCCCCAGGAACCCCCCCTTCATGGGAAAAGCACTGCTGAGGGGTTCCTCCAAACCAAGCAAACAATACCTMATTTCCTGCTTCACACTGACAGAGCTCATCCATCTCCTGGTCCACCTCTGCAAGGAAGGGACAGAGGGACTCTCCAGGAGAGCAGAACAAGAGCCTCAGTGCCTGTGRTGACACCTGGGCTGCTCCTGCAGGGGGAGGAGGAGGGGACCAGAGATCCCATGGCAGAGAGGGGGCTTGGAGAACGTGGCACTGCAGGGGAGGTGAGCAGAGGTAACAGGATTTAGGAGCTGTGGCATCACAACTGGTGAATGGCTTGTGATAACTGCTTTCTTTTTAAACTGTCATAAGGTTTGTCCATATGTTCAGTTCATTTCAAAATMAAGCAGACTGCAAGAAGGAGAGCTTGCATCTTTTAAATTCATGTTGCTCTTACACAAGCTGTTGGATCTATGACAGTCTGAAGCAGAGCTCAATAGTAGTTTGGGAGATAAGGGACTTCAGTCCCTTTTGAAYGTCAATCTTCTGTCAGAAACTTAATCCCTCTTAGAAGTAACTCAAAATGAAGCATGCAAAAAGGGCAGAGATTGAAATTATTATTATTTCCTGCTTGTGTTCTGTTTGGCCTTTYCTTTGGTTTCTTAATCCTTCTTTGATAGAAAACCCTTTAGAATRCTGGCAGTATATTTAACTTGTCTTTAATTTTCATGGATGTGGTGGAAAGACAATACAACAACAAAAAAAAGGTAAAACTTTCTGTGATTTAGGATTGAAATCTTCGGTTTACTTACTTTACTTATTTTTTGACAGTGATATGTGTTTGCTAAGGAAATTATTTGGCACTCAGAACAGAAAGACCCACTTCAGGCTGCCAGAGAAAGGTAGAAACAAGTCAACAACTGAATTTTTTGAACAGATTAAGATTCACTTATCACAATATGAAAGAATAACAGAAATATTKAAAAAACCCATAATTTGTGACTCCCACATTTTATGAGTCAAAGTTGTTTAGGAAGTTTCATGCTTGGGTCTTAAAWTAAAGTCACTTTTACATTAAATCTGTGTTTTTCACAATGTATTTCTGTGCACACTCAAAGTCAGTAYATATCCTTACATACAGTGATATATACTGCTTTTGCACATGCCACAGTTTGAATTGTCACATTTAGTTCATAATCAGCATGCTGACATAACACATTTATAATCTAACCMCAATAAAAATAGTCTGTGTAACAGACAAAAGCAGATAAAGGCTTTCTATATTAAATACAGGATTTATTTCTCCACATAACAATTTTCTCGCTGTTATGTTTTTACTTTTTCCATTTTTTTTTCTAGTTTGTGTTTCTAGTACACTTATTTTGCTGTGATTCTTCTGGGAAATTCAATTTTCTCCATGATAATAATTTCAGAGAGTCTTCAAATCCTTAAATCACTGAATCAAAACCCTGTGACAATTTAAAGTAGTTCCAARCAAGCCACAAGCAAGTGGTTATTACCTGCATACCATTAGAAAAAGATATAGAAAAAGGGTGTTAATACTGGGAGAGCAGCTGCCCCAAGGTGAGAGTCRTATGATTAAAATAAGCTATATGCATGTTTCAAAGGACTCTTATTTGGAAAATTACTGCTATCTTGTGTCCTAATATTCCTTTTATGTGCCAGAGATGTTAACAAACACTTTCAATGAAGAAAGAAAACACACAGCAGAAATAAAATATTTGTAGCTAGGTTACAGAAATGGTCAGAAAAACTAAAAAAAAATTCTTCACAAGTTAAACCATTATTTGTGTACACAGCTTTTGCTCCTTCCCTTCCCTTCCCTTCCCTTCCCTTCCCTTCCCTTCCCTTCCCTTCCCTTCCCTTCCCTTCCCCTAACCTGTACTTGCATGTGCAATTTCCAGAT
>JACDOX010000011.1:4685611-4751273 GCA_014549065.1 Cardinalis cardinalis | reverse complement strand
GTCTAACCTGTACTTGCATGTGCAATTTCCAGATTTGGAACTGGTGTAACTGTCTTGTGTCTTAAAAAATAACCAGGAAACAGTGGCTGATGTGCTACTACATAATGCTGAAAATATTTCTTAAAAACATATGCAGATTTGATTACYTCAGGTGAAATCCCCTGTTGGCATGGAATTTACACTGCAGAGTATGTCTGTATTCTGTGGCTGGCATGTGTAATTGTCAGATGGAAATTGGTGTGCACAGTTTGCTGAGGCTAGCCCTAATACCCCCTACAAAAGGGTGTGTATGCAACACTGAAGGTGTCCTATTACATCACCACTGCACCAAACTACTCTCTGCATTATATTGCAATTTTGGATTACTTTCTAAATCTTCCATTATGCCTAAATAAAGATATCCTAGTCTGCTATTTTCTGAAGCACAAGATTGTTAGTTATTAATCTGATGCATTTGTTTTCTGCTTATTAAGAAATATGTTGCTGTATCACCAATGTTGTTTTCAAAGCAGTAAATCTGAAAAATAGCTGATGGCTATCAGCTGCTTTGTCTAAGTTACTCATTACTTTTTACTTGTTCTTGTTCTTGTAACATTTTCTTGATGGTCAGTATAACTCTTATTTCCTGAACCTGTGCCAAGATTGAGTGTGTGACCAAGGCAGCTCCTGCAGCCTCTAGAAACCTGTCCAGCTTTGGRCCTCCACCAGAGCCACAGCAGATACAGTTTGGGGTTTTTTTCCCTTGTGGCAGAACACTGTTCTTAGGTCTGTCAAGGCTTCACCTTGGAGGCTGACACTCGTTGGCTGACRCTCCAGTGTTTCTCACACAGACATCTTTGAGCACAGAGCTCCATCCAGTTGGGACATTCTGCAGCAGGACCTGGAGCTGTGCTCATTCTCTGGGGGTTACAGTGCTGCTAAAATGCTGCTTCCATGCTTGCCACTGCTTTGAATGGGGCTCCCTCCTCTGCCATTGTCTCCAAGGGCTTTTGGTCTTTCTGCTCTGGGTGAAGGGAAGTTCTTCTTCCCTGCCAGTGCCCCAGCTCTCACCCAGCTCTCACTACTCAATTCTCAAAGGGGTTCCCAGGCCTTGGGGTCCCTTGAGTGCCCATCCTTGTCACCCAGCCGCCCATAAGATGCAGAGACAGGAGACAGTGTGTGGTAGAGGCTCCTGGAGGAGATGCTGAGCACCTTTGGGGGCAGGGGTGTGCAGTGTGTGAAGAGCCCAGTCTGGAGCAGAGAAGCTTGCTGGCCATGGGCCCAGGTCAGGGAAAGTGCTTTCCTGTAGGTGAGCAGGCATGGGGCTTCTGCTGGCCCAGCATTATCCTGTCCTCACAGAGACAGGGGTAATTCAGACAAGCATTTATTTATACAACAATGGGTGCAGATTGGGATGCTGTTGGGCTTCCCAGGGGGTGAACAGAATCCAATCACAAGATGTGGAAAACATTGTGTGCATGGCATTCCCACCTGCTGCTGCAGCTCAGTTTACAGCCACAGCCTCTGCCAGTATTTCTGCCACTCCAGATCCCAGCCTGTGCTGYAGGAAGCCAAGTGGCTTTGCCTTCCCAAAACTGTACCTCTTCAGAACCAGCCTCAGCAGCCTCAGCTGGCTCTTCCCTCGAGTGCTGGCTCAGTGATGAAAATGCACCTCCCACCCTCCTTTGTGGCTCACACTGGTTGTGCCCCACCCCTTCCCCTGTGTTACAATCCTTACAGTCATACTTGGCAGAGATTTACCCTGGAAGTTAATCACACCTACGATATATCATGTATATTTTCTCTTATTAGCCTGCAATTTGCTGCTGTCTGGCTGTGTCCCAGCAATGATYAATGCCCCAGCAGTGTTATTACCCTTGCTGAGAACTGACATTTCATACTGTTTTAGCATCAGCTCGCTGAGCTGAATTTCAAATGTGCTTTAGCTCATCACCATGGCTCAGGCTGAGCTGAACAGCAGTGCAGGTGCCCAGCTGTATCAGGTACAAGCCTGGGAACACCTCAGTGGGGTTACCTCCAGTTGCACATCTGCAGGGCCTCCTATTGCTGCTGCTCCCTCCTTCTTGCTTATGTTTGAGCTCAAGGGCCCTAATTTGCACTTGGGAGCCTCACAGAGCTCCCCAGCTGGGCTGGCTTTGGCTGGAGTGATTTCCTTCATAGTAGCTAGCAAGAGGCTGTGTTTTAGATTTGCACTGAAAATAGGGTTGTTAATATAGAGATGGTTTTGTTATTGCTGAGCAGCATTTGCACAGTCAAAGCCTTTCCTGCCCCTCAGCCCAACCCAGCAGTGAGTGCTGGGGGTGCACGAGGATTTGGGAGGGGACACAGTCAGGACAGCTGATCCCAGATGATCACAGGAAAATTCCACACAAATGCCAGCATGTTCAGCCTAGAGAGCTGGGGGAGAAGATGGAAGGAGAGGATGTTTGGAGATACAGCATTTGTCTTCCCAARGCASCCTTACAYGGGATGGAGCTTTCCTGGATGTGGCTGAACACYTGCCTGCCTGTGGGAAATGGTGAATTAATTAATTGTTTTGCTCTGCTTGTGAAAAGCTTTTGCTGTACCTATTAAATCGTCTTTATCTCAACCTACAAGTTTGTCACTCTCACCCCTCTGATTTRGCCCCCATCCCACTGGGGTGGAGTGGGGGCTGCGTGGGGTTGAGTTGGAGCTAAACCACAACACCTCCTCCATTTCTAATTTCTGTGAAAGAGTTCAGATGTTGGCCTAACACCAAAACTTTCACTATCAGAAGTATTATTGCAGTGCACTGTACATCAGATGGTGAATTTATGGAGGAGCTCTCTCATAARATAATCCATACCATGAGCTGATCTCCCAGAGAATTCTTTCCATTAAACATGCTGTGATGAGCCTGATAACCACAGATTAGTCCCTCTAATCCATGGATGCTCAAAGCCTACCACATGCCACTGACATTCCTTTAAGGTACACTTGTTTTAGGCTCCAGGCTTGAATGCAGGACACTGCTCCGAAGTTACAAAGTTGTTTTGAGACCTCTCCAAAAGTAATTTTCAGTGAAGGTTGGGTTTTTATATGTATTCAAGAAATCTCCTTTTTAATAATTACAAAGCCTGGATAACCCAAACATATTGTAATCTGAAGAGACACCTTGGAAAGCACATTGTCCTGGTAACTGTCAGGTACCCTGTGCAATTCAGAGTGCCTCAGCTGGCTTTTCTTCAACTTGGACAGGACATATTTTTATCCTAAGTCTGTAAAATTTCAGACTAAAAACACAAACAATGTAAGAATTGATTATTCTTCTCTGAAACAGAGAGAAAATACAAATTATGATACTTCTTGAGAACAGACAATCCATCCTTTTCACCAAAATGTTCAAGTGATTCATCACACAAATAATTTGATATCAGAGACTTTGCTTCTGATTTAAAATAGTAAATTCACCTTTAAATCCAAAACTTTTGAATTTAATWAAAAGTCTTCATTCAGAGATTGATGGAATGAGCTATGTGGGCAGTTTCATAATTCTGTAATGTTGTCCAAATGGGAAATTCCTCCTTCCTGCTGAAATCTTGTCTTCGTGACAGCATTTTTCTATGAAAAAATATTATGCACAAATTCAAAAAGGTTACATCTATGGCATTTTCTTATATAGAGTTAGGATAGATAAGAGGAACAAACTGCATTTACATTGACTGTGAAACAAACTATTATGTCCAATCTTTGGGGATATTTATGTTTTATTCTATTTCATTATGTCCAAGTATCATATCGATAAATATACTTGATTACTTTTCTGTCAGCAGGACATGTTACACTGCAAACCAACATAAAAAASCAAACCAAACCCCACCATTATTAAATATCTTACTAGGGCTACAGCTGTGGAAACATTTTTTTCCCTCATAAATCTGCTAAATAACAAATATGATGCTCARCAAAAAGTGTCGTATTTTCTGATATCATCTAATGTCTACCCAAAAAATCTACACTTCTGTAGGACTCTGAAATTACTTTCTGGTTTTCATGTACTTTCCCAGACCAAAAATGCATCAACATAAACGAGATGACAGCAGAAGAGTGATTTTTCCAGATATGACTTATAAGGTCTTGATCTTTATAACACAATAAATCTGAGGGCAAAGGAGAATGGGTTTATTTGACATGTTAATTCCTTTTTATCAGTGAGTCTGTCCACAGACTGGGCTAGAACATCTTTGTCATGAGCATGGACATGAATAGTAGAATAGTAATGGATATGTCCCTTCTTACTTCTTTAATAGGTCATAAGGCAGTAGAAACACAGACCTGTGGAGGGTTTCACCAGGTCTGTCCCTTGATCCCTTAAAGGTATCAGGACAATCAGTTTTGACTCCTTTCCTTTTGTCAGCATCTCCCCAGAAACCTCAGACAACACCCCAAACATTTACTTGCATGCACATCCTTGTGATTTCCCCATCTCCCTTTGGTCAAAATAGAGCCAAGTGTCTGATGTTGTCAATCCACAAACTCCACAAGTTTTATGACATCTATTGCATAAACCATTTTCCATTATATAAGTTTTCACTCTCTTGGTTTTTTGCAATTATACTTCCTGTACCAATATTCTGTTGTCAAGGTTCTTATAACTGAAACAAGAAATATTKAGAAAAAGAAAAGTTATGTCTTCAGGCACATGTTCACATTAGTTGGGCAAAACTTTAGCAAACCTYGTGCTCTTTACAGGCAAGGAGACCTGGCATCAATCCTTAACCCCTGCCTAGGAAGCAGGTGTTGTTTGTGGTTGCAGAAAATCTTRAGATTAAAACATGACCCAATCCACTGAGAGCATCAGACTAATCATTATTCTGGGACTGAGGGAAAAATCTGCCTTCATGACCAGACCAGCCTAGGAAATGTTTTTATTCCTGCCATCAACCCTGAGATCCAGTGTTGTAATTTTAATAGTCATATGTTGAATATATAAAATACTGAAATATACATTATACCACACATTGTTATAGACATATTTAATTATAATAGATTAGGTGTTGTCCAGTGGCAAACATTCAACCTGATTTTGATTCAACCTGATTTGTGGTTGATTCTCTTCAAATCAGCTGGTGATGTGGAGGTAATTTTCCCCTTTTTCTTCATTCTCTGCTGAAAGAAAATATGCAAGTCTGGTACTCAAAAGAACCATAAGAGAAAGAGAGACAGAAAATAAAACTGGGGCTCCCCAGAACAAGTCCAGTGAGGTAAGGCACTCCTGTGCCTCTGATATGTGTAAGAYAGCTGTCAAAAATAAGCAATTTGATTCAGTGCTCCTGGACATGCATAAAAACACTGCTCCATTGGGAGATACCAAGATCAAACTAAAGGGCAAAATTAGGGCAAATGTCACTAAAATATTATTTAAAAAAAAGCTGAAATAAATGTAAAGATTATTTTGTTTATTCCACTTGTCTTTGGTAATTTCGTCAGTCACACYGGGAACATGGACTAGGATACAGTGACAGAAAACTGCCAAGGACAGAATTTGGTTTGGTTTTATGTATTTACCATAATAATATGACAATATATTTAAAGTTACTAAAATGACATCAGTAAAAACCCATAGAGAGATGAAGTTAAATTTTATACCTGTTTTGAGAAAATCAAAACAGAACTCCCCAAAGTGATTAAAAACATTTCCTGCCTACATAATATGCAAAAAAAATTCCCTTGCTCATGAGAAAAAGCAAGAAGCACCCTCCCAAGGTCTCCAGCTCTGACAACAGGGTTCTGGTGAACACTTTTCAATGGATCTTGTAAATGTCATGGGAAAGAGGAGATGATTTGTGAAAATCATGCTCTTCTCAATGTTTAAGAACATGCTCATTTCCTCTGCCAGGTGTGATCTCTCTTTCCTCTTTCTCTGTTTGTGTTTGAGGGGGCAGATTGCTTTCAAAGGCAGATATTATTCCAGCCTTCCCACTTACTACTTGYCTCAGGCCCTGTGGTTTGTGCCATATTTTCTTAGAAACACAGTTGTCTTCCTCTAAACCTATTGGGGGAGTCAAAACTCAACTCCAAACGTGTCCCTCTGGTGCTATTTCTCTTGCTTACACAAGGTGTGAACAGGAATTCCCAGGAATTCACTGTGCAGCATTCCCAGGAATTCACTGTGCAGCATTCAAGCTTCCTCCCTTTTCTAGGTTTCGGCAAAAGCAGTACATCTCTTTCTCACAGCAGTGACAAAACATAAAAGGAGATGAAGCAGGTAAACTCATCTGCCCCCAAGATGTGCTTCTAAGCTCCAGTCTTYCTCCTTGATCCAGTGTCCCAGACATCTCTGTGAAAGACTGGTACTTGTACCTGCAAGTGTATTGTACCTTTCATAATGATCTGAGAAACTGAGGGGCACCTGTGAGAGGGCTTTTGTGGCAGAAAAAAAATCCCACATAGAGGAAAATCTGTTTTTCAATCTCAAACCTTGCTGTTTCACACATCTTTTTACCAGGTAGTTTTTTTCTATCTCAATGCTTTTCTCCAGTTCAACTGGTATTTAAACAACTGGTATATATTTTTTTTCCTGCTATTTAAACAGCTTGTCAAACAAGCAAAGAGAAAAAAGTCTTGCCCATAGCAGTGATCTGTGTTAAACTGAAAAAGAATATGCTGTCTAAAATGAAAATTGCTAGTTAGTGGTCACAGCTCAAATCCTTCTTAGTGGGGAGCATTTGGCATCCTTGTTTAGCTCAGCTGTATGTAAACACTAATGCTCTGCTTTCTGCCATTGTATTCCCTGCAGAGCAGTCAATAACCCATATCATTCTCCCACATGATTTTTGTTTTCCCATCAATCTGGTGCTCAAAAGCAACATGGAGCCCAGTTACAGAACGTTCACTGAGAGAATTGAGCAGAGCTGTCACAGGCTTTGGGCTCGCTCAATTAGACAGATCTCAAACTGTTACAAGCCAGTTAAATCTGGAGAGCTGTCACCCTGCTCAAGTCACTTAAGCTTCTGAGATGAAATATGAATTTGATAAAACTGAGGCAGTTATTGCCCTTCAACTGCTCTGCTATTTTGTTTTTTAATCTTCCTAGGGAATGTCTCTGTTGCTATCAAAAAGATTCAAATATTTAATTGGTAAACAATGCAATGTATAATGTATTATCACACTGAAACTAAAATAACAGATGTTGAACTTTTAAATTCCTTGCAAGATGAGTAGAAAAGAGATTTCTGTGTTCAGAAGAGATGTCTCAAAGTGAAGTAGTTCAGGAAGACTTACAAAAAATTATAAAGGGAATAATAGGCAAACAGGACTAGATAGCATTCTCCCCTTTATTCTCAGTGAACTCAGATCTGAAAATCTCCAACTAATTCTTCTAGGTGTGTATCTCTCCTAAAATAGTCTTKCTTCAATGAGAAATAAGGTTTGAAATGTGATAACAAATTCTAAAAAAACCCAAGAAAAATTGTTGTGGATCGCAGCTTTGATGTTTTCTCTGCCAAGAATGCTGGAATCATAAAATTATAAAATATCCTGAGATGAAAGGGACCCACAGGAATCACTGAGTTCAACTCCTGACCCTGTGCAGGACAGCATCAAGGGTCATACCATGTGCCTTGAAGYGTTCTTCAAATGGTTCTGTAAAGCCTGGCCCATTGGGAGGGTTTAGGGGAAGGTAATCTGATTTACTCTGGGTGGTRCATGGAGGAAACAACAAAAATCTCAGGAAGTTTAATTAAAAAATCCTTTTACTTTCAAACTTCAGAACATCCAGACAGAATAAGGCACTTGGCAAACTTTCACTTAGCAAACTCTAAAGCATCCAGACAGAACAAGGCACTTAGCAAAGCACTGACTGGATTTTTTGGTCAGGTTTACAATCTRTTTTGAGGAGAAGGTGGTAGGAAAAGGAAGAGAAAGAAAAAGGAGAGAGAAGGGTAGATAATCACCACCCCAGGATCCACCATGGTCATGGCAGCTTTTAAACCTGGGGTAGCATCTCACTGTCCTTCTGTGGCATCTGGTGGCCTGGGCATTTCCCCCAGGTGCACCTATGCTAATGTCAGCACCATTTTGGCACCTGCACTTTACACAGAATCTTCAGGGCYTGTGGTGCTCCCATGCAGTCAGCCATCCCCAAGGATATTGTGGACCTAAACCTCCCCTGACACAGGTTCATGCCAACAAATYAGTAGACTCTTGGATAAATATGATRAAAYGGAGGAGAGTCAGACTTTTCCAAATTTACACATTTTCCACAGTGAAAAATTACTTTCCTGACAAGAATAGTGTGTAAGGAGTCAGTAAAAAGATATGTCATTTTCTGAAGATATTTTTACAAGTTGGACTCTGAGATTAGCTCAGCTGGCCAGAGCATGGTGCCAATAATACCAAGGTTGTAGGTTCAATCCCCATACAGAATATTCACTTAAGAGCCAGACTTGGTGATCCTTGTGGGTCCCTTCCAACTCTAAATATTATCTGAAATCAGAAAAAGTTCTGTGAAATCTTCCTACCACAGATTCTGCAAACAATTGTAAGAGGAAAATTTCTTTCTAGATTAAAATATTGCTAAAGGACAGGAATTGAGGGTTAAAAATAAAAATGTGTCAATGGCAACTTCCTTATGAAGTGTTTGAGGAGCCAACAAGGAGAGAYTCAGCAAGAGGAAGGAGCTGRKGGGGAATGTATTGCTCCAAGGCAGCCTTGGCTGCAGTGACCATGAGGTGGTGGAGTTTGAGGTGCTCAGGGCAGTGAGAAGGGCACACAGCAAGCTCAGGGGTCTGGAATTCAGGGAGCAGACTCTGGCCTATTCAGGAACCTACTCATGGGATCCCATGGGATAGAGCYCTGGAGGGAAGAGGGGCCCAAGAGTGCTTACTGATGTCCAAGGATCACCTCCTCCAAACTCAGAAATGATGCATCCAACAAGGAGAGAATCGGGCAAATGTGCCAGAAGGCCTCTGAGGATGGATAAAGACCTGCTGAGGAAACTCAGAGTGAAAGAGCTGTGGTGCAGTGGCCAGGCTGGAGAGAAGGGATCCAGAGGGAGCTTGACACACTTGAGAGGAGGGGCAATGCAAACCTCATGAAGCTCAACAAAGTRAAGTGCAAGGTCCTGCTGTGCAGCAATGGCAGACACACCTACAGGCTGGGTGAAGTGACTGAGAGCAGCCCTGAGGAGAAGGACTGGGGGTGATGGTTGACAAATGCTCAGTATGAGCTGGCAGTGTGCACCTGCAGCCCAGGAAGTCAAACCTGTCCTGGGTTGCGTCAAAAGGATAGTGGCCAGCAGGTCAGGCTGGAAGGAGGTTATTCACTCCTGCTACTACGGGGCATGGAGGAGGTGAATCTCTCCCTCTGCTTTGCTCTTGTGAGACYCCACCTGCAGCATTGTGTACAGTTCATGTGTCCCCAACATAAGAAGGACATGGAACTGTGGGAGCAAGTCCAGAGGAGTGCCACAAAGAGGACTGGAGAGCTTTCCCTGTGAAGATGGGCTGAAAATGTTGGGTTTTTTTCATCCTGGAGAGAGATGGTTGCATGGAGGCCTCATAGCAACCTCCCAGTATCTGAAAAGAACCTAAAGGGAAGTCAGAGAGGGATTTTTCATCAGAAACTGGTCATAGGACTAGGAATAAAGGGTACAGACTGGAAGTGGGGAGATTTAGGTTAGGTGTTAGGAAGAAAATAATTTCACTCTCTACTGTGAGGTGGGGTAAGAAACCAGAACAGGTTGCCTGGGGAGGCTGTGGATGCCCCAACCCTGGCAGTGCTCCAGGCCATATTGGATAAATCCTTGAGTAACCTGGTCTAGTAGGAGGTGTCTCCCTGTACGTGGCAGGAGGGTTGGGACTAGATGGTTTTTGAAATTCCTTCCAACCCATAACTTTCTGTGATTCTAACATTATTGAGAAATTGGGTAATAAAATAGCAAATGAAATTCAGTATTGATAGGTTGCAAARTAAGACACATAAGGAAAACCAGCCTTCACTTTATTTACAAAGTTATGAGCTCAAAATTAGCTGTTATTATTTCAATAGGTGGAGGCAGAAGGTATAAAAGGTATAGAAGCAGTTTATAAAAGGTGTGAAAATCCAGCAATTCTGATTAAACACACAAATAGCCATGAGCTCAGGACATCCCTAAGTCATGGGTTATTGAATGGATGCATGAGTAGTGAAGCACAATTTATCTCCCCTTTTTCTTACAGGGYTTGCTAAAGCTTTTGGTATTAGTTTGCTGTACTGACAGGACAATGGAGTAGCTGGACCTGTACAAATGCTCCCATACCCATAAATTAATACATTACTAATAGATATAAAAAACCCCTCCAAAACACAGAAAAAAACCCAAACCAAACAACAAAAAGCATGAAAAAGAGTATGTGGTGTATTGATTTGTATAACTTTGTCAACAAATTTTTGGTGTTGAGCTCTGAAGAGGTTACCTRTGCTGCCAGCATTTATCAAAATGAAGAACCTTATTAATACATGCAATCTGACAAATATCAAGAAATGGTCACTTCTTTACACTTACAATTCTGCATCAGCTGACTATGAGGATTTTGGCAGAGAGTTTCTTGTTGCAGTGTGATGTATTAGCCTGTCTCAGTATCCCGGTTCTTTACCCAGGTGTGCCAATAACCCCTCCCTTTCCCTCCCTTGCCCCTGCTAAGTGCTGTCCATCAATCTTAACATTCCAGCAAGGGCATCGTGTGATTGCTTAACATTCCAGCAAGGGCACAGTTCAAAAGATGCCTCTCAGCCCTGGGGACACTGGGCCATCCAGGTGTCATTTGTCCCCTGAGATTTCCCCCCCTTTACCTGGTTGGTGGGATCCCTCCCCCTCTCCCCGGGGTTAAAAGACACGGGGACCACGCAGTTCAGTGTTCTCTTGGAGCTGCTGCTGCATTCAGAGGCCTGTGTGCCAGGAATAAAGCTCTGGATCGAAACCCCCCAGCAGAACCTGACTCCTTTTTCCTTCACCTCACCTAAAGCCTTTCCACCAGAGGTAAACCTGAGTTCCTGCTTGCCTGGACTTGTCCCAAGTGCCACCCTTGGTCAAGAACGAGCCCAGGCACGTTCCATCCGGCAATATTGGGATTTAATTCCAACAGTTTCTGTGACAATTTTTCCCCATAGTGTGGTAATGAATTGGATGCTCAGAATAAATTCATTCAGAGACAGGCCAGATGACTTCCAGTGGGGCTGAAAGACAAAGTTAATGTTGCAGAAAATGATAAAAATGGGAACCTTTTAAGTAGATATTCAAGTGCAATGAAGTTCAGAGGGGGCTTTAAATCCAGTCTGACATTCACTTTGCATCCATGATCTGCCAGTTCTGGTACAGGGACAATTGCTCTGCTCTGTCACTAATGCTGGAGCTCAGAAGCAGATTTGTGTGATTTGGATGGTCCCTCAGTCAGTGCATGTGTTCAAGGGCTATGACATTGCACACAGACTGAATCCCAAAGGGCTCCTTCCAGCCAGTTTCTTCCAGTCTCCCCATGTAAGAAGATTTTTAAGAAAGTCCTGCCCCTTTGCAGACAGTGTTAGAGACATAGAGGGCAGGGACACCACWGTGCAGTTCAGCCGTGGGGACAGGAGAGGGGTGGGCTGAGCTGTCTGCATAGGACAGGACAGCAGAGGGGCAGCTCAGCACCAGCCAGCCCTCCCAAGCAGAGTTCTCCTGGAGGCTTTGCTCACAGGYAACAGTCAGGCTTTATGGTTTTGTTTAGGTACTCTCTCTTTCATTCCGCTTGAATCCACTGAGGAAGGTCAGGGTCAAGTTTCCATACGGATTTCAACCCCTCCTACTGCTGAAACATCTTGGAAAGACTGATGTGATGAGCTGAAAGGCAGCAGAAGTTCGAGACAGACAAGTATTGTGCACTAGGGTTCCTTGAGCACAAGCTGAAAGAGACACAGGCTGGCCCTGATAAAGTAAAGCAAACTCATGGTGCTTGAAGGAGATCAAACTTATCACAGAAGAAACACAGCTGCCCATGCAGTGCTTCATTATAACAAATGAACACATCTTAGAAGCATGTCTGAGTGGAAGAGGTTGAAAACAACAGCTGTATTATTGTGTGGGTGTTATTTTTGATCATCAAGAAGTAAATGTTCATTGTGCTGGATGTCACTTACTTCTAATTAAATCAGTATCTTAAAAGAAACAGTTGCATCTTCTGGTGCATCAGTYGCTAAGAACTCCCCAGGAGGGTTTCTGGGTCCAAACCCCAGCCTGAAGTCTCTCTCAACAGTAAGATATTTCAAGTAACCAGATGGACTTATAGGTGGGGCAAGTGACACTGAAGTAGTTTTATTAAAGATGAAGTGAATAATTTTTTTTTCACAAAAACTAAATACCATCATTGCTGCAAAGTGCTGGATGGAATTGCATTGATGGAATGTTGTGGGTGCTTCAGACAATGCTAGCAAAGCTCTCYCTGAGTCTAAGGTGTCGAAAGGACTCTTTTGTGTATTTAAACTCCTTCCTGGAAAGGGATTTAAATGAAGGAAAATCCTTCCTTGGCCTTAGATTTTGTTAACAGTTTAAGTTTTGCAACTTTGTCCTGCAAGTTTAATGATGGCAAACAGATATATTTCTAAAAGATAAGTTATTTATGAAGAAAAATGAACAGACATAAGATCTTAATTAGAATTACTTAGTGCACAGTATAAAAGCTAAAAACACTAGTTGATATAAGATAAAGTGCACTATATTAAAGCAATTGAATAAAAACATTTACATAATAAAACTGGCAGAAAAACCCCGTTAAATAGAGGTTGATGAATCTCACTACAGTCCAGCCATGACATCTTTCTTTTAGTCCCTGGGAGGCAACTGTGGAGAKATGTCCTACATTCACAGGAGAAAGYCCATATATTTCAAGCATGTGGAAAAATCTGACTATATGGAAAGTGACCCAGCAAATAAACTTTATCTGAGCAAAGCAACCTGCTACATGGAATGGCCACAGGTCCCAGTGGTTTGGGACCCCACTGGAGCCAGCAGTCTGGCTCCTGCCACCGCCTTGGTGATGGACCTGGAGAGTGACAACAGGAATGCCTTCCCTGTTCCATGGCCTTGCCCCTTCAGGGAAAGGGCCCTTGCACTGGGATTTGCCTCACCTTGCTGAAGAAATTTACACCTCACTTGCTCATCACTAAGGTCCCCTGAAGTAATAGAGGGAAAAGTGTACATTTGGGATTTGAATTGTCCGCTCTATTTCAGCTGTGCATGATAGCATGGGATTATCCTCATGAGAGCTTGCTTCTCTCTGGTGATAAGGGAAATGGAAATGGAAGGTGAATAATTCCATGCCTTTTCCATGGATATGCCAGTCTGAGCAAACTCAGATGAATCCCACTCTCATTTTTTGTCCAGCAACATCCTAATGTCAGTGGTTCTCAATGTCCATAACACAAATCATGGAGTGGCTCAGGAATTGGGTTGTTTTTTTTCCCACTGTGTTGCAAAACAAAAATTTCTCAGTCATGAAACTTTCAGAAGGAATGTACTAGTTGTGGAAACTTGCTTTGGGGTTGTTCCTCATGTCCAAAATGACATTCCAGGTAAAAATACTCATGATTAACAGAAACACATCACGAACTGAGTCATAGCCCAGGGATCAGTACACTTATCTGGGAGTTGGGTGGTTTAAATGAAATTCAGGCCTCAGCTCTGCTGAACYTTCCTCAACATGCAGAGTGCCCTGGCCACCAGACCACTTGATAAACTCTGGTGTGTGCGTGTGTGTGTGTGTGTATGTCTAAAACCATCAATGAACAAAGTGAGCTTGCCTTTGATCTCTGGCTGCACTTCAGTGGGAATGTTACTTCAATAAATATTGAACTGAAAACTGAACACAAATTTCAGGATTTGACCTTATATTCATGTGGTTAATTCATATACACTTCCTACAGCAAGATAAAAAATAATTAGATGCAGGCTGTTTTATGAGAATCAATAACTGACTTGAAAGAGTCCATACTCCAGAGCACAATTTATACCTATCAACCTGAGTCTGCCTGAAGCATCCTGTTCTTTCATCATTATTGTTTAAGTAAATGAAAATGAGAATTGAAAGTAAGAACCTTTCCAGGTTGTGAAAATGTGGCACTTGTGAAGCAAGCCACTTATCCATCTGCTCTTAGAAGAAATRCTATTTAAATGCAATATGCAATTGTGTTTGTGCAGTGCCATTTAATTGCAAGCAGGTAATTTTATCATACCACGTTGAAAATCCATGCTGTGTTTTTGGGAAAAAAAATCTCTTTTCCCATTCTTTTGCCTGGAGCATTATCATATTTAAATTTCCTACAAATTCTTATTCCAACAAATTTCCTAATTTTCTGAATATTGTCTTCTCAATCTTGTGATGCACCAGTGGTCTTGGTTGGTGTGTTTTACAAAGAATGCTTGAAACAAGAGATATCTATTTTTTCCCCATACAAACTGGTTAGTAAAGAATTTGAATCATACTTCCTGCTTGATTTCCTAGGAGAATAGAGCTTGTGGTATTTCATTGTTTTCTGCTYTTTTCATCCCTTCCCACAAGTAAACCTGAAATTTGCTGTCAGATTTCAAAAAAATTTCACTTTGGTTAAAAATCTATATTTGAACCTTGGGGTTCTGCTCTTGGGACTCAACGTCTGACAAATTTTACAAGGTATTTTCTTGGCCCCTGCCYTGCATTCTAACACTGCTGAGACTTCAGGTTTTCTGGGTTTTTTGTAAAATATCACTGAGAGGAGAAAAGCACTGAAAAGAAAAAAGATGCTGCAAAGGCAGAGCCAAGTAAAGCCAAACATGGTGCTTGCCTCCCTCTATGCCAAAACCATGGATTGGTGGGATATTTTTGCAGCCCATCTTATTTGCACAAGTAATTCACCTCTAGCCAGATATTTTACAATARCTGTGGACTGTGTGTGGCCAATTTTTCTCCCTGTTCATCCTATCTTTGCCTGGCTRACTTGATGGGACAGTGAGCTAGGTGTGTCCCTTTCCAGACTCTTTGGTTGTGAGTCCTGTCATCCAGCCAAAAGTGAAGGTTGAATTGCCCTCTGAAATATCTGTTTTCCTAGGGAAGACTAGGGAATCCAGAGAGCTGGCTTAGCCTAGACATGTTGCCCATAGTAACCATGATGCTGTGATGATGCACAGGAAGGAATCCTCTGAGGCAAAAAAAACCCCAAGGGACTGATGTCATTTGAAGACATGTAGGAGTGGAGAATTTAATTTTGTGTTTGCAGAGTCATTTCTTGGTTTCATCTCTGCTGCAGATTACCRTGGAACTTAAGGAACAGATCTAGAAGATAAAAAAATTATTGAAAATATTAAATTATAAAGGAAAAAATTATTAATTGCTCTCCTAATAATTTGATGCACCCGATAAATCTTTGTCTCCTTCTAAAAGTGTCAAATTGGCTGAAGAAGAAAACCTCATCTCTTGCACTGTCAGCCAAACCTACCTCATGAAGATTAGCCAGGGCAGCTAGTTCCCATTAAATCTATCTGCTTTCTGTGCAAGGGGCAGTGTTTTGACTCTCCTAAAAGCAATGACCCTTTTGCCACAGATTTTAGTTGAGGCAGCAAGTTGCCAGAAAACTTCAGAATTTAGAAGGGTATTTCTAATATCCAAGACTAGTTTGATCTGCATAGTCTGAAAGACTGAGATTCACAGATGTGAATCTCTTCTGTCTGGTTGCCATGGCTGGAAAAAAAGAATTTCCCACTGTCTGTCAGGTTTTTACTGAGCTCAGAACATCTCTAGCCTGTGCTTTTGTTTTTGTGTTTTTGTTTTTGTGTTTTTTTGTTTTGTGTTTTTTTTTTAATTTTTTTGTTTTGTTTTTTTATAAATTTTTTTTCTGTAATGTTATATTATTTTAAACATATATAATATACATGAAGAATGTGTATATCCCAGCTTACCTGGGACAGTAAGCTACAGAAAAGGCTTAATTAGAAGGATCTGTAATTCATGAAGTTGAGTGCTTACATCAATCACTGAGGTCAGCCAATGTTTTAATGCAGATTTACAAGAATAATGAACACAGGTAAGAATAYATCTATTGAATAGTTTGCAGTCATGCCACAGGCTGACATTTTGTTTCAGAAAACATTCATTAAATTATTTGGCATAGCAACCAAATGAGTAAAAATCAAATTATTTTTGGATACACACCAAAATTTCGCTATTACTGCTGAATGCATAGTTTACTGTGAGTCACTCACATTGAATCCAAATAAGAATTTTTATGATCCAGTGGCAGAAAACAACAGATGTGCCAGAAACAGGGGTTAAATGAAGAGAARCCAAAACAAGGGGTGTACATGTTAGACAATCCCTGACATTTGCAGGTGTCAGCTCTACTGAAAACTTTTCCACCTTAACTCTGTTCTTTTCAAACCGACCGGTTCACRTCCCAACCTGTGACATTGTATTAACATCAGCCTAAACATTCCTTTTCAAAACTTAGCTCTTTCTGTGATTTGGATGAATACAGATTTTGCAACTATCCTGAAATCCCGATGTCCTGTGAGATTTTTGCATGATTTCTCACAACCATGGCTTGCAAACCTTCCATCCTGCAGCATGTGACAAGTTGTGAGCCCAAGTTGTCTCCAGGTCAGTTTTACCTCCGTTTTGATACAAATACTGTGATACACATGCTGTGTACATATGTCTGGACATGTACAGATTCATATACTGTGACTGAGCTCTGCAAAAGGGTGCATGAGGCAGCCCCCAAAGGGTTTTCTTTCTGCTGGAGCTCATGTGCTGAGAACCTGACAGAGACAGGTGAGCAGCCTGACAAAGAGAAAAGCTTGTCATGCCAACAGGAAATATTTCAATTTGGCAATTCATAGCAGGAGATATTTCATTAACCTGGTTTTCCCAAATTCCAAATACTTCTCAATTGCCTCATCAGATGGAAATTCTCCGTCTGATTGTTTCCCAGAGGAGGAGGTGYGGGCTCACCATTCCCCCCACTCACAGGGGCAGCCTCAAGGTGTGCCAGTCTCCTCTGCCCTCCTGTCTTCCAAGCCAACGCATCGTGCTCGGTCTGCAAGAAGCATTTCCACAAACATTGTGTTCTTTTGTTCTCTCTTGCTTTGCAGGGAGGCAATGACCCACAACTTAGGCTGTCAGGTCCTGCAGGGAGACAAAGCACTTGCTTTATGAACCAGGAGATAGCAAGGCAAGGAAACAGCAGGCAATGTAATGCCTGCCTTTCTCCAGGGCTTAGTTCACCTAGCTTGCCGTGAAAACTCCTTTCCTTCATGAGGATAAACAATGAATATTAATTACCCTGCTCACTCTTTGGGGTTTTTTTAGGACAATGGAGCCATTGCCAAGGAGGGAAATTTGTTTTGTTCCTTTTGTCTGAAAGAAACTGGGAATGTAAATTATGGAGGTTTTAATTCCACTCCTATATCYGCAGGTGCTAAACTCCTGGCTGAAAACAAGAATGAAAACCAGAGCTGCTCTTGCCTTATGAATATGTAAAAAAGAAAATATCCACTGGAGTATCTGAACCATATTCATGGCTTTCTGAAGAATGGTGCAAGAGGAGCCTGAGTCCACTTTGCTGAACACTTCAAGAAAGCACGTGGGAGATTTAAGTGCTCAGTCATTGCTCATCTCAGCTTCACTGTCATGGAAGAAAACATTACTTTTATAGCCAATCTTACTGCTATTGTCCCCACTTTACAAAGAGAAAGCTGTGACACATATGACTGAATAAAAGATCAGTGTGCAACAGTAAGTTACCTCAGGTAGCACCAGTGCTATTTAATGGGTAAGAAGGACAGTAAGGATTTTCTTTTGTTCAGTGCAAATATTTTATCTCAACTGCCTGAATGCAGTGGTCAGTGTAAACAATGCCTCWTTAAAAATAAGCCCTGGCAGTCACATCAGAAGTTAATGGTTCTTCAAATGTGAAAATAAAGATAAGAGTAGCTTCTCTTTATGATTTTAACAGAATTATTTGTTCAAAGAGGAAAGATTTTATCCAGGCTTGTGGTTAAGGTCTGTATCTGGGTACACATAAAAAATAGGTTTTGTCTCACAAACAGCAAGCACCACCTGCAAAACCTTCACTTGACACTCTACTTCTGGACACAGAAGGGGTGAGAAAATCCACATCTTCATAGAAGATATGGTCTGTTATGTCAGCACAGTRTCATATCCTCTACCCCTCTCCCCTGCCAGAAAAAAGGACAATTACAATCAATCAATTTGCATATTCTGCAGATTAGAAATTATGTGACCATGTRGCTGGCAACGGGGGAAAGATTTATGATTTATAGGGGAGCTGCAGGCAGAGTTTGTTTCCTTTTCCTTCAAATAGTTTAGTGCTGACTGGGGAAAGCCTGAGGAGGGAGGCTGCACTACTGCAGCCCTGGGCTCAAAGATCTCCTGAACCCAAGGATCATCCCGGCAGGTCAGATCAAACCCTATGCAGCCCCRTCAGATCAAGCCCTACCAACCCAATGTTCTGCCTGGAATGTTTGAAAAATTCAATTCTATTTAAGGAGGATATGCAAACTTCAGCACTTTCAGTGGTCCATTACCTTGATGCCCCAGCACACAAACCTCTTTTATTAAAGTCATTAAAAGTATGATTAGGTGAGATGTGCTGTGATTTCTGAATTTCATTTGCCTTTCACCTTATAGATCTTTAAAATCGGAGTCACATTCTCTTGTCAGTCTCTCCCTCCAAGATCCCAGCCTTTTAAATCTCTAGAGTAAAGCAGCTGCTTCACAGTCTTAATTTTTTGTAATTGCCTTTGTTGGCACTTTCTCTAACTCCACCCCATTTCTCTTGAGATATGAAGGCCAGAATAACCCACAGAACTTAGTACAGGACTTGGTTACATATAGAAGCAAAATGATGCCCTTGATTTTATTCCTAGATCCCCTCCTGATGATGTTAAATATTTTATTGGCCATTTTGGCTGCTGCTCTTTATTWAGTTTTTTTTTTGACCTGTCAATGAGTGCTCCAATATATCTTCTCTCYTAGGTAGTGGTTGAACATAAAGGAGGTAAGTTTCACATTACTTTTGCATCATTTCATATTTCTCTGCCTTGAGTATATCTGCCACCTTTCTGCTCACATTAGTTCTTTCAGGAGTTACTTGCCTTTGGTATAGCACTGGACCACCAGAAAAAGCTCAGTACTATCTGCAAACTTGGGAATTTTATTATGAAATAGCTTTATCTTATGAAAATGCTTAATTAAACTGGTTCCAGCACTAATCCCAGCAATGGGACAAGAGATTACTGATTCATCTTTGTCCTGTTTGTCCTGTTGTTTCCAAGTTTTAAACAGTTTTCAATCTGCAGATTGACAGCCTTAATCCTTTTTTCCTAGAAGTACCAAAGCAATTAAGACAGGACAGTTAAACAGAACAAATAATAAGATCAACAGGCACCTTAAGTACATATTAAAGATAAGGCTTAGACACTTGAGAAACTTTCTGTCAGACACTTAGTAAACGGGAAGAGAATAAATTAAGTTAGATTTTCTGCACGTTATTCAGTCTTGTGCTCTTTGTCCTGAAATGCTGGATATTTGGTCTTGTAGTCCATATCACCTCGGACTGGTTCACCAGTCTTTGCTCTCCTCTGTTCATTATGAGCTGTTGCAAAATTAATATTAAATTTGTCTGTTTAGCAATATTGAGGAACATAATGTATAGGTTCTCAGATGATGTCTGAGAACCAGTTATGGGCTATCCTTGCAGTAATTTTTTGTTTTGTGTCTTAAATATTGTTTGGCTTTCAGCCTTGATTTCTCTGTGGAAGACACAACCAAAGTGCTTGCAAACTAACAAGCCTTAGTGATTAACAAAAATCACCAACCAAACACAAGGGTGATGGACAAGAGCATTTRTGGTGCCAGGCCTCAAGAGCTGTAAATGTGGGCCTGTTACTGTTCCATGTGTAGCACTAGTTTAGTACCAAAGTGGGGAACCTGCCATGTGCTGACAATTTGAAAAGACTTCTAAGTGGTTGTGCTCATTGATAGATCATGGACTCCATCTRAAGGTTTGAGTTCTAAAGCTTACTTCATGTTTTATTCATGATCTAACTGTTGTTAGATCTCATGAGCAATAAGGGTCAAGCACTTTTTTCTCTTTTGGGTGAAAACAAAACAAAGCCTTTTATATTTTCTTTGTGACAGTACRTGTTTTCTTAAACCTGCWGCCACTTGCCAGAAGGACATAAGAYAATAGAGAGCAGAGGAACTTCTCTGTTTTTTCCTGTACCTGATGGTACCTGCTTCCAAATGGACACTTGCAGTTTACCAGAATGCTTTGAGATCAACAAAGTTATTGTGATTCTCAAACACCCTGCATGGTTTCTCAGAAATTAGGTTCTATTTGCATCTATCATTTCAATTAAAAGTATGTGCTTTTTTCCTAGTCACTTTTTCCTGAGGCATCTGTTAGGACTAGACTTTGAAAATTCATTAGGGTACTTAAAAGATTCTCTTTAATCTCCCTAATACTACAGCTGATCTGGGGATTTACTTCTCTGTCATGTTCTGCCTTGACTATTAGTCTTCTATGCCAGGTGAATCAGAGCAGCTCCTTTCTTCCCTGTGATCTCTCTGTGCCACTGTCCTGGCTCTCCAGTGCTCTCCCAACCAATACAGCTGCAAGTGGAGCCACACAGAGCTCACCAGCCAGGTGTTGTGGGGACAAGTTTCCTTTCTCCTATTCCATGAGATTTGTTTTCTTTTTCATCCATTCAAGTTTCTCCTTAGGTATGTTTCTACTGGTTTTTTTAAGAAAAAGTGACTTTGTCCAGCCTTCCTTTCATGCAAATTCCCTTTTTAGAGGTGCCCTGTAAACCAYGCCTTCAATGATCACGGCATATTCCCTTTCCATAGCACAGTGTTTAGCTGTTTTTTGATAGTTCAGACACTGGGTGTAATTCAGACTTGGTATTATTATCTCTCCAGGTCTCTAAGTTCCACTCTGTCCTCTTCTGATGGCTTTTGAAGCTCCTGCCCTCCCAGTCTCTCTATATATTCATAAAGTGCACAATGCTGGCATTTCAGATTTAGCAGAAGAGGTTGTTTGGTTCAGTATTCAGATACCTTCTTGATGAAGACAAAAGAAGGAAAGAAAAAAAAGTATTCATATTTCAATTTCAATTAGGAACACTTAAAACCCCTAAAATTGATGCAGAAAGGGAGTAAGTGACAGGTCAGATAAGAAAAAGGTTGTTGGATCAAGGGTATCAGTTTCTTCTTCAGTAAAATTCAATCAAATTCAACATTACCCTGATAATCAGCCAGAAGACAAAACACTACAAGTCTTAAARATCAGTTAACCTAAATTAACCTTTCTGTCTCAAAAACTGGAAACTATTTTGTTTTACAGTACCTGAACTCAAGATTTTACCATCCAGTGAGACAAATGCTATTCACTTGCATATGAACAGATTAGTTTCTATTTTCTAAAGGTTGTAGCTATGATTACCATGGTCTTTTCAATAATGAATAACATTCAGAACATACCAAAATATAAAAATACCTAGTCTTGTTCACCAAGTGGAAAATTAGAATGAAGTTTTTGTAGGTTTTTGCTGTCTCTGTTTACTGTAGATATCAGATTATTTGAATGCTGGTGGAGTAATTTCTGTCTTGATTGGAAAATCACAAGAAAGAAAATATAGAATATTTTTCATACAAATATGTATTGTTTCATGCATCTTTAGATATGTAATTATTAGCAATCACTGCTCTGCATGTGGTCAAGAAGAGTGGCTCTAGGAAGATTGCTTTGGAGCCTGACAGTTAATAAATTCATTCTTTTCAACTGACTACAATGTTTTCACCTTTCACATCATCACTGTTAGAGGGAAAACAYAGAACCCATTCTCCAGAGGCTACCAAAGCTTGATTTGAGAGCTGATTAGACGAGGGACAACTGCAAGGCAATGAAATAAATGGTGTGTAAGATCCTAATCCTGAGAGTCAGAGAACAAATGAGTAAAACAGTGACTACAGTACAGCAGTGATTTATCTGGTAAAAGGTTTGAGAAACCAAAACAAAAGAAAGAGTGGTATCAAAAAGACAAGCAGATAATTCTGGAGGCATTGGTAAAGCAAATTTTAAGGTGAAGGCTCTATGGAAAAATCACTGGCATGGAAATCGAAAACAAAATTAAGTGATGGACATACATTGTGAGGTAAGAACAGGATTTGAAATCAACTATACAAGAATTTACACATAGCAAACCTGGGTTGTAAAATACCTGGTCAGCAGAGACCAATGAAGTTACGGTGACGTGATGCAGAGGGGTGTAAGGCATAAATTCTGTGATGAAAATAGCAACCCAGGACAATTATCTGTACAATAGACTTTGTATTGATGTCAAAATTGAGAACATCATGACAACTTTCTCCCTGGCAGATGAGGAAATGGATATAAACATGCATGAGAACACATGAGAAGTAAAGCTCGGAATTAAAGGTTTTACTGTGGGACGGATCAGCAGGAGGTAGCTGCACATCTGACTTAGTGGCTGTTAATCTTGCTTGATTTTCATGCCCTTAGACTTTTTAATCTCTTTTTTAAAATCTCTCTTATGGGAAGAACTGTACTGCAATATTGCAAAAGCATTTTAGAAGCTAGACATATGATGCAGACGTTCTTCCCCTGTTCTCAGGCTTACCTAGAACCTGATTTGCCAGACAAGAGAAGATTTGTGCTTTTAAATTAACCTTTTGTAAATGTTGCCTGTATGTGAATACCTATCTTACATCCAATGTGCAAGTTTGCCTGAAAAAGATGTAATGGCTGGGGTATCAAGATTATTATCCAGCTGCCTGGGGTCTAAGGGGCAGTGAGGTAAGGCTGGACTAAGCTGGTATAAGTAGGATGAGGACATAATACCTAGAATGGCAATTTGCAGTGAGATTTGTGTTCTTTTACTCACTAAATAGATGTGCAGAGTTGTAAGGACATAAAGGACTCCAAAATGTAATGTTGAATACACCATTTAACGAGATGAAAAACAATGGATGAGTTTGGTAACAAAACCAGCAGTCTGAATTCCTCTTTWTGGAACATCAGGCACCTGTGGTCAGCAGCTGGGCAGAGCACCTTCCTATTCGTCACAGTGGGGATTGCAACTAATAGTGGCCTCTTAAAGATACATGTGCTCATATCCTATTTCTCATTCACAATACAGCGCTTTTGAGTTTTGACCACTGTTTTAATTGCCCTGAAGACTAGCTAAAAACACCACTGGAGATCTTTTTCACTACTGAGCATCAAAATAAGCTTTTTAGGATGCCAGGGCATAAGTGAATACAAGYACAGTGACTCCCTTTCCTGCCTGCTCACTCCCTTCTTTGCATATGTCTTGTCCCACCCCCATCATGGTACCCACTCTGTGCATTTCAGACACCAAATCCCCACRCCTGGGTCCCCATCTCATCTTCCTTTTTATGCTGCTATCCCTCTAATTTTATTCTTCTTTTCTTCAAATGGCTCTTCCTTTGTAGATTCCCTTTCCTACTTCTTCCTGGTCTTTCTTCTGCTCATTCTCACTTGTTTAAGTGGAAKCCCTCTATCCCTCCTCATAATTTCTTCACTGTAACAGCTGGAATTCTCCTTGGAATGACCTTCATGGGCAGACTGATCCTTTTGCAAATAGGAAATGCATGTTACCTCTTTGTGCCAAACCCTCTGCCTCTGCTGTCTGCAGTATCCTTTCATCTGAGCCTGAACTCAGACTGTATGCCAGCAAATTGACTTCTGCAGCTGGAACTCAGCAACAGAAAACCAGAAACTGGGCCCTGGTCAGTTTTTAGGCTTGCRTTACAAAAGAAAGACCAGTTTGCTTTTCTGATGAAAAGGAAATGTCTTGAAAATCACATTGAGAAGCACCAAAGCTTACCTAGCTCTGTACAGATAAATTTGCTGTTYCAAATATTGAATGAAAGCAATAGAGAAGAACAAAAGATCAGCTTTTGATACAGATGAAGATGAAAAACCCTGAGCATAGATCACTGAGAAAAAATAAGCAAAAGGATAAATTGTGAATCATGTGACCCAGTTTTAGCCTGAGCTGCTGGCTTTATCAGAGATATTTGAGATTGTTTCTGTGGAGAGGATAAAACTGGACTTGTCTGCTGAGGTATTTATTTGTTGTGGTTCTGTTTGCTTGGTGGGCAGAGCCCATTTTCCCACAAAAGCAACAAGCTGGCAATGGGAGACAGTACTCATGCTGCAGCTCAAGCACCCTTCTCGCCAGTGCCTTAAGAGAGTAAAAGCTTTCCTGTTCTTATTTTCCCTCAACCAGATTCCATCCATTTGGGTACCCTCCCATGAAGTACTCTCCTTCCCCAGCTCTAGGGAGCCCAGAGATTTCCATRAGAGCTGTGTTGCTCTCTCCTCAGACCTGCATGCAGGTAGCCTCACTCCATTGCCATGTACCCCTCCATGGAGTTGCTCTCCCTTACCTTCCATGAATGGAGGACTGAGGCCCTCCCCACAACCTCAGTGCCATGGTACCAGAGCTAGGCCCTCAGCACAGGGCATTTCATCTGGGGCTCTGGGGTACACCATGTGTTGCACAGCCCTGAGCAGGGAGCTGGATGCCCTGGAACAGAGAGCCCTCCTGCACAGCTGGCCCAGGCACCCCATGCTTTCATTGAGTCTGATGTCTCAAGGAAGCCTTTGCCCTCCTGCTCAGGCACATCAGGTTTGCTGTGAGACAATCCCCACCCCCACTGYGAGGGAGCAATACAGCCCATGCAGGTGCATTTGTGCTCACAAGGTGGGGGCTGGTCATAAATTACAATTGTGGAGAGCTTGAGACGGCTCCTCGTGCAGCTCATGAACTTTGTCACTCCACTGTTTGCAAAGTGTCAAGTTAAACAGGCATGTGCATTTAAAGCTGTTATCTGTCTCAGCAGTATCCTTCCTCAACCGTCTGGGAAAAAACCCACATTAAAAATCAATGTAAAATACTTGATACAATCCTCAGTAGAGTGCAGCGTTTAAGAACATTTCTTACTGAAGCTGATTTCAACACTAAATTCTCTTTGGATTATATTCAACATTATATTCTCTTTGGATTTTGCAGCATATCTGACACTGAAAGGGTTTGCAACAGGTCTCAGTGTGTGGCTGTTGGTTTGGTTGTCAGTATTTTTTTTACAGGAGCACTAATAGCCCTATAAAACATCTAGCAAAGAAAAACGCCCAAGCTCAAAATCTGAACTGAAAAAAAAAAACAGTGCAAAAAAGAGTGTTTTAAATATATGCAAGGATAATCATAGTGTTAAAGATTTAAAAGGAACTAATTAAAAAAAAARTATTGTGGCTGACTGTGCTCATTTCCATGCTGGAAATAACATTCTTTTGAGATGCTGAGTCACAAACAAGTGGGATATTCTGTGTCAGAGAGCAATTAGAGACAGACAGACAGACATGAGGCAGGCCTTATTTGCAGAACACAATAAGGAAAAGCCCAGGAAGATGAGGGGAGCTTTGGTTTGTGCCAGCAAGTGCAGCACCCTGTCAGATGTAATGGAGCTGTTAGGACAGACCCTGTGACGACCAGCATTAATCTGTGCACTAATTAACCTCTTACTGGTTTCTGCCACCCAAAYTCCTGCTTGTGTGTAGAGGAAGAATAAAGGAGGCAAAAAACTGGGATGGGACAGGAACATGTGTCTGTGAGGCTTTTGGTGAACTGTCTCTAGTTCTCTGCTTTCTCTACAGGAGTTCTAACTCTCTCATTCCTGAGCTAGTTTATGGGAGGGCAGGCTGATAGTCGTGCACAGAGTCTAACAAGAGGCCTGTGCACCAATGCTGTCTCCATCTGATACTGGTTTGTTCAATSCCCTCCCCTGCCTGGGCCAGTATTAGAAGTCTTCTGAGGCAGGGTGGGCTGGAGGAGGGACTGTAGATTTGTGCTCCACTAAGCTAATTTTTCATTTTTCTAACAGGAACCTGGCTGAAGACATCAGGACTGAGGCTCTCCCAAAACCATCTGCAAATATCACAGACATGCTTTGCTCCTCCTATCCTGCAGAAAGACGTGGTTTTGTGCTCTTTAGACCCCAAGCTGAGGAGCAGCTTTATTGCAGGCATAGATTCCCACGGACTGAGGAAAAGTCCAGCTTCCACTCAACCCCACCACACACTTAATCTCAACCCTCAGAGTCATGCTAGCCCCCCTCCCCACAGGAGCACCCACCCAGAGCCCACCTGCAGTGATGTGCATGGAAGCAGCACGTTCCCTCTCCATGGCTGGGTGACAGCAATGCTGCCAGCACTGCTCAGCAGACCACGGCTTTGCATGGAGCAGGCAGAACCAAGCACCTGCTGCAGCATGATAGCAAAACTATAGAGAGACTCCGAAAGCAGCCTGGGGACATTTCATTGAGGAGTGGCATCAGGTGAGACATGGTGCAAAAATGAATTCTAGAAAGAACCAGAGSTRTTCAGGAAATTGRCCAAAGGTGCTCCATCACAGRAAAGGGGGAGATCTGGGCTCAGCTTCAGGGGCAGAAGCAGTGAGAGTTAAAGTGTCCCTAAACCAAATATTTGAAAAGGAGACATTGTAGGGATTGGCTGCAGAGTATCCTGGGAGCTTCATGGGGTCACTGAGATAGTGACAGGATCTGACAAGGCAATTCCTGTGTGACAGCACCWCTTTGCCACAGCTGATCTACCAGGATCAGATACTCCTTGCCACAGGGAGAATGAGTAATAGAGGGAAGACATAACAACAGGATTTTGTGGGTTTTTTCATGTTGTTTCTACTGGGGAAGGTAGGTTTGTTGTTGGAAGAATATTAATGAGTGGTCTGGTTTGTGTCCCAATGCACAGAGTCACACAAAGTGCTGCTTCTAAACAGCAGCACAGGAGCTGAAGCTGACTGTATGCACAGGGCACCTCTGCCAGCTGTACCCTGGCAACCAGAGCCCTCTCCAGGATCCAKCCAGAAAGCTGGTGCTGGGGCAGGCCATCTTTGTCCAGGGACAGAGATATGACATAGTTGTCACAGAATCATAAGGTTGTTAAGGTTGAAAAAGACCACTAAGTTCACCAAGTCCAACTGATCACTCATCACTAACCCCCAATTGCAGTTGCCACATCTCCATTTTTTTGAACACTTCCAGGGTTGTTGATCCCACCATTTCCCTGGGCAGCTAGTTCTAATGTCTGATGATGTTTTCAGTGAAGAATTTTTTTCTACTGCCCAATCTAAACTTCCCCTAGTGTGACTTGAGGCCTATCGTAGTTTCTTTAGTCATTCCTCATAAGATGTGCTTCAGAACCCTCAACAACTCTGTTTCCTTTCCTCAGTGCTCCAGCACCTCCATGTTTTTTACCTAGAGAGGGGTCAATATGATATGATATGATATATATGATATGACATGATATGATATCATATCATATATCATATCATACAGAGAAGAAAGCTGAATCCCTCTGTTATGTCCAGAATCAGCTATACCAGTACACACTGCACTTCAGGTAGGCTGCAGATTCCTCACTTTTTGAAAGTGCCAAAACTGTAGAGTCATGCTTTGAGCCTCATTACTCCCAGATCGGGGCCCTTCCCTCAGGTTCACCAATTGTCCCTTTCCCTTGTGGCCACATTTCTCTTCACAGAGAAAAGCAAGGCACAACTTCCCAAGGTTTTTCTGGGATTCCCATTCTCTGAACCTCAGAGAAAGAAAAAACAATTCTTATCTCATTTACTGCTCCTGTATTTTGGAACAAGTGGAATGCATTGTGGAAGATTGTTTACCTGAAGGGAATTTGGTAATTGGATTCTGGTGTGAGTGTTTTGGTTCATTGACCAATTGAATCCTGTGTGTGTTGGGACTGTCAGCTGACAGTCACAAGATTCTGAGCACTTGACTGCAGTTGAGTGCTTCGCAGATTCATCTTAGATGTAGTATAATATAATATAGTATAATAAAGTAATTAATTAGCCTTCTGATATCCATGGAGTCAGATGCATCACTTCTCCCCTTCTTCCCTACAACCCACCCCCTGCAAGAGGCCTCCAATGGATCAGGGAGGAGAAGCACTCTGAGCACTCTGAGATCCCACTGCAGCACTGAGGAACGGAGGCTGTTGGTGTTGGGGCTTCGCTGCTCAAGGGAAATGCTCTCCCTTTTGGGGTCCCCCTACCTATCCTCTGGCTCTGATGTTGGGACCCAGCCAAGGTAGGAACACAAAGTAAATCAAAGCAAAAAATTCTTCCTTAAGAGTGGGCTTGCCTAGCCTGGAATGCTCTTCCCAGCCTTTTCCTTGCTCTCTGGGAGGCGGACATGCCACCCCAAACAAGCTCTGAAATGTCAGAACCATCAATCATAAGTGACAGCCTTGTCATGTGACGATGTAAGTATTTGAGAAATTTGGACTTGACAGTCCTTCAGTATCTGACAGGTAAGATTGGCATGATATTTATTTCTTTCTCTTGAAAGAGCTTGTGTGCCAAACGCAACTGATAGATGACACATCCTCTGCTTCCAGCACTTCAGGATGGGATTCCCATGCTACTGTGAGCTTATGGAGCTTTTAATGCAAAGCCAGTCTCAGTGCTCAAGTGGGCTGTACTGCACAGGCTGACCATGAGAGAGAGATCTGGTCTTCAAACGGAATTAATTCTGAACATTTGCTCCATCATTGACTGTTGACATGATGACTAACTTCTCCAAGTTAAACACGCAAGTGAAATAAGCACTGAAAATAACAGTTAGATGCTGTTTTTGCAATCTAACACACAATTGAGTACTGAGATCAGTATCACTTGGGGATACATTTAAGTTGTAGTTCTCTATTGATGGATTTTCTTCCTGTCMCTCTCAGAAATGAATGTTAAAGCTTATTCTTCAGCCTGGTCCTCAGAGGAAATTAAGCTTCCTTGGCCTCTGTGTGTTTGTACGTGCCTGTGTGTCCATTCTACTCTGCTAGCTTTTGAACTACAGGCAACTTTAAAGCCACTTTAGAGAACAGTTTCATGAAAATAAGCACCCAAGTTAAAGCCAGGAGCAGGACAGAGACTGCAGTAGTGTCTTTACAGAACAGAGGTATTGTCAACCCAGCAAAATCCAACTGTATGGAACAGATGGCAACGGCCACTGAGCTCTGTTAGCTCTGTTGTTCATGTGATTATTTGTTTTCTGTATTAAAGTTTACAGAAGAGGCCTAAGCTCTTGTTATCTCCACAGTAGATCCTGCTAAASGGTATTTCCAGGGAATCAATAAGTCAATCAGATGGCTTCTGCTGGAATAATGTTAAGGCGTGCTACTGTGAGCTACTTACTTGAGGTGGTGTTCACAGGGGTCCCAGGATGAGGGAAGAGATGAGAATGTTGACTCCATGTTTCAGAAGGCTTGATTTATTATTTTATGATATATATTATATTAAAACTATACTAAAATAATAGAAGAAAGGATTTCATCAGAAGGCTAGCTAAGAATAGAAAAAGAATGATAACAAAGGYTTGTGACTGACCGAGACAGTCCAGACAGCTGGGCTGTGAYTGGCCATTAATTAGAAACAACCACATGAGACCAATCACAGATYCACCTGTTGCAKTCCACAGCAGCAGATAATCATTGTTTATATTTTGTTTCTTAGGYCTCTCGGTTTCTCATGAGAAAAATTCCTAAGGAAAGGATTTTTCATAAAACATGTCTGTGACATTTACTGACACTTTGGTTCGGCCCTTGGGCAACCCTTGGTCCCTTGGTCMTTCTGATATTGTCAGGTGGCATTTTGACCAAAATGCAGGCCAGTCTTTCCATTTAGAGCTGCTGAATAAAAATGACAGATCTTCACTACACATGGGRTAGACATGAACTCACTTCAGGTAAAATCCATGCTGTTATGTGCAGGTGTCTGGGGATAGGTGATGTGATAAGTTTAGATGATGTCCAGGTTGCCAAGCAGTGACAGAGGTAGACAAGTCTGCTGCTTGCCGCCTCTCAAATGTAAATCTCAGCCTTGATGCCTTCTGTCAACTGGGGCTAGAAAAAGTGGCTCCAAATTTTCAGTATTTTCTTCCTGGACTTTCTCCTGTGGAATGGGGCTGGTCTRAGCAGAGTGGGAGTGTGGGGCTGCTTTGCTGCAGCAGCTCCAACCTTCTGAATAAACCAGCTGACCTACCAAGTGTGCCAGGTGAGATTGACACATGCTCAGTCATTCTGCCTGTTTCAGACAAAGGAACTCACTGGGGATTCCCTGGTAAACCATCCTACACCATCTTTGCTGCTTTAGCATTCCCAGCTCAAAAGACCTTCCTGTCTGTTTCAAACCATTTTCTACATCCCTGCTGTTATTTTTACCTTTGCCTTACATTTRCAGATGTTGTCATGAGCTTTAAATATGACTAAGCTAAAGACTGCTCCATGTGGCATAGGTATAAATACCTTTGTAAACACTGATGACATAAGGATGCTCTTTCCTACTCAGGAAGTTGTCATCAGAATGCAGCAGTCTCTGCTCATTCCTTTTGGGTACCCTTGGCTGGCAGCATGGTGCCTCCCACACTCACTTGTAGGCAGTTGTGGGGTCTCCTTGTCCTCCCTGGAGGTATTTTTTTATTTTCTGTATCTCCCCTTCCAGTGCCAGTCATCCTSCATCTGTCTCTGCTGTTGTCCTTTTGCCAACCAACCTTGGCTGCATCCTATGGGCCTCCTGTTTCATCCCTGTCCCTCTGGCTTCTCTGACACTGGGAGGGGGCAGAAGGTCAGACCACTGCCTCCAAAATCCTCTACCCTTAGCACCTGACATCAGTGTTTTCAGCACACTCTCTGCCTGACTCAGATCCTGTCCCACAGGCAAAAAGTCCATCACAGCCTGTGTTCCCTGCTCCTGRGGCCATCTTCACACCTGCATCTCCTGCTGCCAGAGCATCACAGTCCATGCCTTGGGGTGTGAAAACAGGACACGTGCCATGGTGCAGGCCGCTGAAGGGCTGTGGAGGTGAACATTTTAAACAGTGAATGTTTTGGAAAGCTTCTCTGCTGTCACAGGGGCAGATGTTCCTTTGCATGTCGCATCTGTGCTTTGGGCTGCATGGCAGGGAAACAGTTCCTCCTGCCTCAGGGTGCCTTCAGCTCACCAGGCATCTGCCTCCCTGCCTGGGCACTGGCAGGGAAGACAAGGAGCTTGAGGAGAGGGCTTTCCTTGGCATAGAGGAAACTCCCTTTCAGGCTGTGCTTCTTGTTTTGTCCATACTCATTCACTTACACTTTTCCACCAYACCATGGAAAGCTACTTGTGGCATTTCAAAGAATTAGCTTGATCATTGCTATAGATTTCTGAGAACTTGATTATAACACAATATGTCTCAAAAGGTCTTTACTGTCTTTTCACTTATTTTTTTGTCCTTTTACAACAGCAATCTTTCATTTCATCTTTTTCAATGGCCTTATACAAATATGATTTACAAAGAAATGCTCTGATGGCACTTGTTCCTGTATGCACTATCTCCACCTACCAACTTTTGTTTCCTCAAATGCTTCCTATTTCAAAGAGAYTTTTTTAGCTTTCTCCTCACAGATACAAATCCATTTGGAGGTTTACTTCTATTTAAGGCTCATTTCCTTTTCATTTTTGTGCAATCCTCACATTCTCCCCTGTGGAAAAATGCTTTTGGCAGCTGCAGAGCTGTGCTTGTCTGGCATACTGGCCTTTCATGGCCATTTCTCAATACCTGCTTGAATTATATGTTTTATCCTTCTTTAAAGGATAAAACATATCCTTCCTTGGGTTTGCATGGCCAAGCTTTGGTAGCAAGGGTGTTACAGGGGTGAGAAGCTGCCAGAAGCTTCCCCTTCTGTGAGAAGCTGCCAGAAGCTTCCACATGTCTGATAAAAACAATCCCTGGCTGCTCCAAGATGTATGTGTTGCTGGCCAAGGCAATTAGAAATCATGGTCACACCTCTATGATAATAGATTTAAGATGGGAAAAAAGAAGTTATTGAGCAGAAGGAATTGCAGCCAGAAAGGAGCGGAGTGAGAACATGCGAGATGAGCAACTCTGCGGACACCAAGGGCAGCGGGAAGGAAGGGCAGGAGGTGCTCCAGATGCTGGAGCTGAGATTCCCCTGCAGCCCATGGTAAAGACCATGGTGAAGCAGCTGTGCCCCTGCAGCCCATGGAGGACCACGGGGACTCAGAAATCCACCATGCTGGAGCAGGTGGATGCCTGAGAGGAGGCTGTGAACCTGTGGGATGCCCATGCTGGAACAGGCTCCTGGCAGGGACCTGAAAAGAGATGTCAGCTCTGGAACATGTTTCCTTGTAGGATTTGTCATTCCATGGAGGACCCACTCTGGAGCAGCAGTCCTGGAAGGACTGCACCCCATGGAAGAGTGACCCACTTTGCAGCAGTTTGTGGGGAACTGTCGCTCATGGAATGGACTTATGTTGGAGAAGCTCATGGAAAGCTGTCTCCCATGGGAGAGACCCCACACTGGAGCAGGGGAACAACTCCTCTCCCTGAGCGGTGGGAGAAACAACCTGTGATGAACTGAGCATAATACTAATTCCTTGTCTCCCTGTTCCCCTGTGAGGGGAAGAGGTAGAGCTGGGAAAGAGAGAGGGGTGAAGGGAATGTATTTTTAAGGTCTTATTTTGCTTCTTATTATCCTGCTCTGATTTTGTTAGTAATAAATTCAATTAATATATCTAATTTGGTCTGTTCGCCCATGGTGGCTTTTGGTGAGTGATCTCTCCCAGTCTTTATTTCATGAACCCTTTGTTATATTTACTCTCCACTGTCCATCTGCAGAGGGGAGTTAGAGAGAGGTTGTGGTGGGTGCCTGAAATCCAGCCAGAGTTGACCCTCTACAGCTTCTTATGGAAACATAAAACAAAATATGTATCTCATTAGTCACTTAGAAGCAAATCTAAGTGTTTACTGTGTGTCAGGTAAACAATGCACTCTGGCTATTTGTTTCTTGGGCAAAAATACTCCTTTCTGCAAAGGCAGAAAACAAGTAAGCTCTTAGTATCCATTTTGCATTGGCTTATCTTACACATAAAGCAGAACTGAACCTCAGAGATTTGCAGACTTCCCCACGGGTTCTGCCAGCTACCAGGCTGAGGGACTGGAGGCCACTGCTGCAGTGGGCGATGTGATGTGAGGCAGCTACCAGAGCAGTCATAACATCATATTTCTCCTGCCTTTGGCACCCCTTACAGATTTTCCCTCTTTCCCAGTCGCTAGCTTGTGTAAAACTGGCCTGGATGCCCCTACATAAGTTGCAGAGGAATCAGTGAGTGACATGATCACTGAGAGGTTCTTTTGACACATTTCAAATGATTGCGCGTGCAATTTTGTGCAATACTTCAAGCGACACTTCTGTGTGATGAGAACTCCAAAATCTTGCTTCAAGCTCGACTTTTAAGAGGCTAAAAATACTGTCAGAAGTAAAAGAGTACTGAGGATGGAGAAGAAGAGTTTAATTTTTCTACATTTTATCTTTGGCATCTCTTGGGGTTTTGAGTCTTTWGATTTAAGATGAACCCTTGGCTACCAGTAATAACCATGTTATAGCATGTCATTAGGAGATAAGCTTCCTTTTATACTGCACAAGTTTCTTTACCTCAGAATGTCTCTTTTAGAAAGCTCTTGCTTGACTTTTTTTGAGATCACATTTGATTTTTTTTCCCTTCAGCTTTCATTGCATTGATGACTAATAACAACTGTGTGATTGATATGATGCATTCGGGTATTTCTTGAACCTTTTTCCAGTGATGACTTCCTAACAGAAGTTCTAGTCAGACTTCCAAAACCTGCAAACTTGTATTTGGCAGAGGTATAATTCAGTTCATGCCTGTAACTCCAGCTTTCAAAGTCATTCCATTCATGCTGTACAATCTTCCAAACCTTCTTTGAACTAATGGCAACCCCAAATACCTATTTTTAGTAAACTTCAATGAAAAATATCCCATGCATGTGTCAGGACTGTTGTGAAAATCCAAGGTAAGAGAAACTTCAAGTTTTCATCCATATCTTTGAAGCCCTCCCTGGGAAACTCCCAGCATGACATTATTTACTTTTTCAGTATTAGACAGAATTTCTTCTCTGAAATAATAATGATGACAACAACAAAGAAAACAAAGACAGAAAATAAAGAAAAAACCCACATYGATTGTTTCTTTTTATTATAATATATAATACATTTTATACTTTATCATTTTATAGTTTTTCTGTTTATATTTTCTACTCCAGCTTCAACAATAAATTATGATATGGGACAGTTTGTCACCTACTCCATGAGAATTCAGATAGATAAGATCCATCTTAGAGTTWAGAAATATTTTTAGGTTTTGAAAATCAGCTTTTTACTGAAGAGAGATATTAGGCGCCATGAACCACATTTGATAGCTCATAGTACATTTTGTCCTGTTTTCCTTTTGCTTCACTGGCTTTGTTTCAAAAGTTCAAGATTTGCCCTGAAGCTGTGCAAGCTACCAAAGCTGAAATATTTGCCACTGTTGCCCAAGCAATTAATCTGTTTTTCCCTGTTACTATCCCTCTCTGTCTCTTGAATTAGTTTATTTTTCTGCTATTCTTTATCATACCATTTCTCATTTCATAGATTTAGTGGAAAATAGTTAATCTTCTGTTCTTCTTTTCCTCTTCCATTATGCATTTTAGGGAGGATATATTTCAGGCCTGCCATATTTGCATTTATGAGTTTTTGCTCCAAATTTGTTGTAATTTTCCGAACATCATTCCCATTAGCTATGCGTTCATTTAGAGCCCTTAATTTCTCTCTAAAAAAACAAACAAACAAACAAAACAACAAAAAAAACCCCAAAACCCCCAAAACCAACCAAGAAACAAACCCTTTTGAAGTCAGAATTCTTAATTACAACATTATTTGTGTTTATCTTTCAATTTACTTTAATTTCAATGATCTTGGTTCCCAGCATTCCAGAGTATTTTCTACAGCCCCAGTAATTAAAATCAGCTAAAATAACATTGCCTGTGCCTGATGGCAGGACAGCCACAGCAGCCTTTTGCTGGCMGTGGTAGGCAAGCATGTAGCAGATCTGCAAATCTGCTTGCATGTGAAGTGAAGGGTGAGATTACTCAGAGAGAGTGTAAGAAGAGAGAAGAGCAAGCAAAAGACAGACCCTCATGAATAAAAAAATACTCAAAGACTTGCAGAGAAGCCTCTAGTGAGATCACAGTATACTATTGTGGAAATAAATGACACCAACATCTCTGTAGTGAATATGTGAGAGTAAATTGAGCAATCTTAGATGACTGATGATTCTCACTGGTTGATCTGAAAGGTCTGGATAACAAACAAAGGCAACACATGTTCTCCAGCTGAAAGAGAAGATAAAATTATGGTGCTACTTTAACTTGTGAATGTGCTTATATAGTACAGGTTGTATATGTCAGTGTTCTCAGAAAAAATCCAAACTAAATCCTTGTTAAATGCTCTGTTGCATATCCAGAACAATCTCAGAAGTGAGGAGTATGAACTACTGCTTGTCATATGCTATTGCTTAACTATGGCTTAAAAAAAGATTATGTGCCTTGATTGTTTTATTGCACAGGTCTGCATTTGCACATGGCAGGTGTGCTCTGGGCATCCCCTCAATTTTGCTACTGCAGCTTAGTTGTGCCTGAGAGCTGAATGCATTAGGATTGAGAACTGCCATGTGTGACACACCGTGATGAGATCCCAGAATCACAGAACCACAGAATTKTCAGGGTTGGAAGGGACCTTGCAGATCATTTAGTGGAACCCTCTGCCAAGGCAGGGTCACCAAGTGGGCTTTGAATGTCTCCAGAGAGACTCCATGACCTCCCTGGACAGCCTGTTCCAGTGCTCTGCCACYCTCAGTGTAAAAAASCTCTTCCTCATGTTGATACTGAATTTATGTTTTACTTTATGGCCAGTGTTCCTCGTCCTKTTGCTGAGCACCACTGAGGAGTCTGACCCTGCTCATGGCCAAGGTATGAGCATTCTGTTCTTCATACCTCAAGCAAAAGCACCATGGGTTTTCAGAAGTCATGATCAGGAACACAAGCATGTCACCAGGTGATAAAAAAAGAAACTTTTACCACTCTGCCAGAAAGCATTTTCTTTTTAGACAGTGGCAAAACTGCCACATTACCTTGCTGAGAGAGAGCCAGCTCAGATTGGAACAACCCAAAGAGATGTTCTTKCTGCACAGTAACTCAGCTTCTATGTTAAGAAGCCTAAAATATCACATTTMTCCCCCTCTTTAATTTATATATTTAAAAAGTGGCCAGTGAGAATCTAAGTCCTGGATTTCTAGTTAAGAATCTAGAGATATATTCCTTCAGACAGTAAGATCCTTCACTTTCTTTTAATGACTTGCCTTAATGCTGCTACATTTAGGTGGAATAGGAGGAAAGACTTGGAAAGGGACCTGACTGCTGTTTGACATGCTGGGACACCCTGTCCTACCCTCTACACACATAGGACAGTACATCTCCATGAGTTAAACTGTTTTCTGAAAGAAGTACATATACATCCACTCAGGATACAACTTACGTTCTTTTACTGATGGTTCACTAGAGGGTACATTAAACTGCATTGGAAAAAGCAGCATTTAATACACACTCAGCAGTAGATTTCACTGGTGAGAAAAGGGGCAAGGATCATCAGAAGCTCATCTGGTTATCAGGTAAGTGTCTGGGGCATCTGTACCAAACCTACAGAGGATCCCAACTATATTCTTTTAATGACAGTCACTTCATATTGTTACTGATTCTTATTGTTAAATATGAAGATAACAAATTCTTTGTTGCAGTCTTTGTTGCTTTTGTCATTTCCCAACTCAATATACTTTTGAATCCTTATATTTTATATCTCTCAATCTTTTGTTAAGAAAAAAAGCATAATTTTAGATCTGCTAGCACATTTTTCATATTTGTTCACATTTCACATCTAACAGATATGAGGTAAAAAAAGTGGAGTTAAAAGAAAAATTGGCACTCTATTTTGAGCTCCCCACAAGAAGACACTYGATCCTTTGGGTGGGGAGCTCAAACTGGAACAAAAAGTAACAGCTTTTTTTCACTAGATCTTGACAGTTTTATGCTATGCCTGTTCTTGTTGCTTTTGTTTCATGCTGTCCCTATTTCTGATGTTTCCATTTTTGATACCTGTGCCCAGCAAAGACAGAGGAGCCAAAAGAAAAACTGCTCCCTGGGGAATGGATTGCCTTCCTCCAGTGAGTGATAATTAGAAATGTAAACAATATCCTTTAGAGTTTTAAATAGAATTTAGTAGTGGAAAGAAGGTYAAATCTTCTGTGAATTCTCTGAAAATTCTTTTTCTGTGTAAACAACCTCCAGAAGTTATTGCGTCTTGGGTTTTTTAAAATAAATTTTCCTTGCTTCATTATGGTCCAATCATAATCTAAATACACATTTGATTTTCAACACAGTATTTGTCAAAAACTGGAGCTCAGATTTTTGCATAGGTAAGTGATACATCATTAAAAATTTTGTTAATCTGAAAACAAAGAAGATAAACAGCAAGGTACCAGATCAGAACAGGCCCTCCCAGTTGCACGTCATCCATTCTGGTCATCCATTTAGTGAGCACATTTTTATTTCTTCTACAGAACAAAATCATGTTATCATTATGTTTTCCTCTCCAATGTCATCAATGATGTTATCTACAGCTCTCCAAGGTCGGCAGCCTAAAGACACTGCTTTTTCTCCCCAACACAGTCCAAATGCACTAGGTACCTTTCAAGTGATTTTCAATCTGAAATCTTCTAGTAAGACTTCCTGGGAAATCAGTTGCTACACAAAATTATTTCTTTATGCAACCTACTACATGCTCTTTTCTTGTATCGTGCAACAACCACATTTTTTTTGCCCATAATTCTTATACCTTGTATAAGAACCTTGTATTCTTATACCTTGTATAACTTTGAAAATTTAAATATCTAAAGAGCTAATTGCTATTTCTTCCCTCAGCTTTTTCTGTAGGTGCTGATGAACCTACAGAATCATCCAGTCAAAGAAGGTTTGGATTAGAAGGGATTTGAATGCTCTAAGGTCTCTCTGGAGTCTTCTCTTCTGCCATCTGAACAACTCCATCTCTCTCAGCCTGTCCTCATAGGAGAGGTGCTCCAGCCCTCTCGTTGCCCTCCTCTGGAGCTGCTCTATCAGCTCCATGCCTGCCTTGCACTGGGGAGTCCAGAGCTGGGTGCAGCACTCYAGGTGGGTCTCACCAGAGCAGAGGGGACAATCCCCTCTCATCACCTGTGGGTTGTGCTGCTTTTGATGCAGCCCAGGATGGAGTTGGCTTTCTGGGCTGTGAGTGCATATTGCAGGTCACATCTGGTTTTTCATCCATCAGCATGCCCAAGTCCTCCTTCAAGGATTAATCCTCCACTCTTTCCTGGTACTAGTGATTGCCCTGGCCCAGGTGAAGAACTTTGCATTTGACTTTCTCGAACTTCATGAGATTGGCATGGCAGGCTAACAGAGTGAAGAGTTATGGTATCTCTTATGGTGATAGGAGGATGATCAGGAGTTGCATAGCCAGAACCTTCCCAAAAGACCATCATAAAGGAGATTTCTCTGAGATTTGATCATTTATTGAAGTTCATAGTCAATAAAAAGTTGTTGAAATAGCAAATACTGTYGATAACTTTGATCTAATAGCATAAGCTCCAAGCGAAACACTTTGAAGTTAAAAGAAGGTTTAAGGAGCMTTTCATTTTTGGGATAGGCTAACAGTGGACATGTGGAGAATTTCTGCTGGCTATTGTGACTTGGCTCCCATGAAGTAACAGATGATCATCCACCTGAGGCATTAGGCATTACAGCTCCACCTTAAACCTGGCAGTTCCTGTGTCTGGAGGCTGGGCTTCAGGATAGGACTGACTTCAAGGTGCAAAGTGTGATGAGGTTAAATTACTCCCAGCTTCATCAGCACAGAAAGGTTTTCCTAGCTGTAAGGATTTATTAGCTCTTGGTACCTCAGGAGAAATCTGGTGTTTAATTTGCTGAAACCYCTTCTTTTGGCAGAGCAGAAGAAAAGTTTGAAAATCTCTCATTGGAGAACAGAGAAAGGTTTATATCCAGATGGCAGCACCTGCAGAAGAATTTGTGTTTGAAGCCAGCCCAGGAACAGCTATGTGACTCATCTGGCTGCCCAATCTGTTCTCCACTGTGGATTCACATGATTGATCCTCCATCCCAGAAGTGYGCAATGCCTTTTAGTTAGCTCTTGGTTTATTACTCCTTTTTATTCTTCTTGGATACAGTCAATTATCCTTTTACATGATGATGCTTTTAAAGACATATCCTGACACAATTTTGTAATCTTATTTTTCTTTCTGCCATTTCTCTTCTTAATGTTTCTTTTTTCTACTGCCAGAATTCCATTGAATTAATAAAACAGTAGTTATCTGAAATGATGCTTTCTATTAGATGCATAGGCTTTATTTTTCTTCATCTAGTTGCCTTCCTCTGGTCTTGATTTACATTTCAGATTCAAATTTGTCTTCACAGCATTGACTCAGAGACAAAAAATGAGAACCATTCAAACTTCAGGGGAAGAGGGAAAACTTTTGGCACATTTGATTTTTCAACATTTACCCTCAAGCTAGTAAGAAAATTTGATGGAGATCAAGTGCCATGGCTGAATGGGTTTATTTTAGCTTTCAAAATTCAGTTGAAATAAATTTTTCTTACAAAGGGAGAGTTTCTGGATGAGTGATAAATGTTTCACATAAGGATTGCTTAGCTGGGAATAAACAAGGGAGGAGGAAGAGATGGGTGTTTTAGCTAAGAGAATAACTAAATCTCCATGTTATGTTAAATAGGATACTATCAAATAGTATGTAAGAATATGAGCTACAAGATGAAACCTTCATGGAGCTCATTCTCTGATATTAAAAATTATAGACTCAAAGGGGATATCTGAAGGATCATGATTGCACCTTTTCAGAAGAAAAGTGAAAGACTTTTGCTCCTGTTCAGCATAGCACTACAAAAGCTGAACTAAGATTGCTGCCTCTAAAACTTCTGTAAGAGTGAATATTGGGGTAACAGAACTAGTCTTTAGGGTAAATAAGTAAAATGTCCCAAATTAAATGTATATACAATTTGGATGTGAGGAGACATTTTCAGTGTCAGGGTGGCCAAACAAGGATGGTTGTCCAGTGGAGGTGTTTGAGTCAAAGCACTTGAACAATTTAAAATAAGAGTTCAAAGAGTTCATAAAAGTTTGTGTGCATGAAGGAAAATTATGTCTGCAGAAGTACTGTGAACAGCTCCCGGGCTGCTGCCATGCCTGGTGCCTCAGACACAGGAAGGAATCTGGGGGTGAGCAGAGAGGACACATGCACACCATGGCCAGAAGAAAAAACAAAACATGTCCTAACCCAGACCTGGGCTTTTAACTGTTGAGCTGCTGCCTAAATGGATGTGTCCTGTCGTGCCTGTAGTGACACAACTAAATTGGCTAAAAATTGTGGGAAGTTTTGGACTGACCCATCCTATATTTTTTTTCTCATATTCAATTTTCATTAAATGAAATCCATTAGCTCTACTCAGATCYTCCAAAAACTAATTTAACATGGTGGCATTTCATAAAGAAAAAGCTCTCTTTAACACTGTACGTGATAGAAATGATACAGTGATAACTTTGAAATGATAACTTCATTTCAATCATCATTGATTTAGTTTGACTTGAGAAAAGCAGTATTCCAAATTGTTTATTTACCAAGAATGGGATCTCAGTTCTCCCATTTATCAAACACAGCATTTCAGTTCTCTCATCTCACCAGAAAAAATACTGCCCAATCCCAGGCTGTTAATGAAAATGTAACAATGAAATTTAAATTAAAATTTTTGATAAAAAGTATGGATTTATTTTGCAAGCAATTCTCTGCTCAGACAAGATGGTATTTATTTACAAGATTCTGTAGAAGAGGGGTTTATAACCATTAATTTTGCTAGCTTAAGAACATGTGTTGCTTGGAAAAAACCTCAACCCCTGCCAAAAGCCCTTGGCCAGGGGCTGATATGGCATTACCATGTCTTAAAGAGATATCCTTGGAGATTTCTAACTACTTTAGAATCTGTATACTTTGYGTACTTTGTCCTTTAACAATCCAGTATGGTCAAACTCACCCTTACTGCTGTGAGCAGAGTAAGGAACCAGAGGGAACATCCTCCTGCTGCCAAACTGCACCTGTGGTGTTCCTGTTCAATATCTTGTCAGTGATCTGGATGAGGGGATTAAATGCATGCTCAKTAAGTTCACAAACACCAAGTTGGGTGGGAGTGCTCTGCTAGAAGGTAGGAAGGATCYACAGAGGGATCTGGACATGCTGGATTGATGGGCCTTGGCCAACTCTGTGAGGTTAATAAGGCTCAATAAGGCGAAGCATCGAGTCCTACACCTGGTTCCCAGCAATGCCATGTAGAGCTACAGGCTGGGGAAAGAGTGGCTGCAAAGCTGCCCTGAGGAAAAGCACCTGGGGGTGCCAGTAAGCAGCAGCTGAGGGTGAGCCACTGTGCCCAGGTGGCCAAGATGGCCAATGGCACCTGGCTTGTGTCAGCAATGGTGTGGCCAGCAGGACCAGGGCAGGGATTGTCCTCTTGCACCTGGCACTGGTGAGGCCATACCTCAAGTCCTGTGTTCAGTTTTGAGCCCCTCGTTTCAAGAAGGACATTGAGGGGCTGGAGTGAGTCCAGAGAAGGGCAACAGAGCTGGTGAAGGGTCTGGAGAATATGTCCTATGAAGAGCAGCTGAGGGAGCTGGGGGTGTTCAGCCTGGAAAAGAGGAGACTCAGGGAAGAACGTATCGCTTTCTACAATGCTCTGAAAAGTAGCCAGGTGAGTGCCAGCTTTTTCTCCCAGGCAGATAGTGACAGTACAAGAGGACACAGATTCGGGCTGCTGCGGGGGAGTTTGAGGTTGGACATCAGGAAAAAWTTCTTCACTGAAAGGATAGTTAAGCATTGGAAKGGGCTGCCCAGGGACATGGTGGAGTCACCATCCCTCTGAGTGTTCAGGAAACAATTGGAAGTGGCACTTACTGCTATGGTCTGCTTGACATGTTGATCAGCCAAAGCTGGCCACCTTGGAGGCCTTTTTCAATCCTAATCATTGTCTGATTCTACTTGGTAAGGCAGCTCTGCAAATACAGTGAACCTGTCCAAAGGCCTTTCCCTGAGAAACACACRCAAACCAGAGTGCTGGCRCTGGATCTCTACACCTTGGCTCTGYTTCTGTGATGTGGGCAAGTAGTGTTAGGTGGAAACCTGGAGGGAATTAAAAAAAACCTTCTGCAGCTATTAAATCAATTTTTCTTGCTAGCTTTGTTGAGCTTGAAAACTGATGTTCTTTTCTCATGCTTGTCTCAGAACCCTCCTTTTCCCTGTTTGGCCACAGAGTATTGTAAGTTTTTTGGCACAGGGATTAATTCTTATTTGCAAAAGTACCAGGACATTTCAGAGAAGAGGATGAACAACTGAGGWAGCTTGTTAACAGAAAATTAGAAAAGACTTCTAGTTTCATTAAGGACACAAGGTCAAAAAGTAGCCTAAATTGCAATGTGCTCTTTTATTCTTCGGGTCATACATTATATCTGCCACAGTGGTTCGAAGTTGGTTCTGGAACAAATGACCAGGCTTGCRCATATTGTTAGCCTAAAATCCAATTTCTCAGTTAGTTGTTTCCTATTCTAAATAGAAAGTAATTGGTCTTTGAGCTTATCTGAAACCCTGTCTCATGCAAAAGAGCAAATTAGAGAACCATGTGTTGGTGTGTGGGTGTAGTAGATGAGGAAGGGAAGAGAATGGATTTCTGTTTATTTTATATCCCCAGATGCTCTATTAATTTTCTTTTCTTCTTCCCTCTTCTCCCATTATGAYAGCAGAATCATCTTATGTCTATTGCTATATTTTATCCCTGTGTCAAATGAAAACATGATGATTTTAATGTTAGAAATTCAAGGAAGTCTTAAAATAAAAAATTCTTCTAAAACATAGAAGAAATGACTGATAGGTTTCCTGATTTTGGTAGAAGAAAGAATATTGAGCTTTTTACTGGTCATACATAGTAAGGGCAGGTCTTTTGCATGATGTGTTGCAGGGGGGAAGAAGGAGATGTTTATATACATGAATGGGATTCACTCTTGAATCCCATTCCCCRACTGAGGGTCTACTACACTGTTGGGCTAATGCTTCTCATTAAATTAATTGAGAAACAAAACAAAAGGAATTCCTCCATCCCTGAATTATCTTACAGTGAGAGGTCAGTCTCAACCACACATAAATACATAYTTTTACACGGCCAAATGTGTGCTGTGTAATGTGATGCTGCCACATAATTTGTAAGCTGCTGATGAGAGAGCACAATTATTCTCATTTACAGATGTGAAATTAGAGGAAAATATTTTTTCACAAAACCACTATTAATTCCAGWGGTGTCTGAGCTTTTAAGTCTTTTTGGAAAGCCATCTGAACCCACAAACAGCAGATGCCGACCTATGATTCTCATTTGTGTGCTGGCAGTGAGYGATGCTGGGCATTTGCTGTGTCTGCAGAGAGAGTTTTCCCCTCCCTTCTTGATGTATTAAAATAAAAATGCACTAACCTTGAAATCCTTTATCCAAGGCTGTGCATGRCATCTGCCACAGGGCAGCTTTCCTACCTGTTGATAAGAACAAACCCATAAGTGAGGGTGTGAGGCTCTGGGGGAGGGCAGCACTCCATGCTGCATCCCCTGTCTGGGGAGCACAGCTATCCTGAAAATCCCTCTGGCATCCCTCCTTCTGCCTAACGAGGGGCACAACTGCAGCAGTTTGTCACTAAAGGAAGAGAAACAAAGATAAACTATGAGCTGAGGAAGGAAAAAGAGGAAAAGACTCAGTGTTTACAACAGGCATGAAAGAAAGCCCTACTATCTTTTACATCTTGCAGCCTGGCTTCAGTCATAAGCAGCTAGCAGGCAGGCAAACACACTAGTGAGCACCTAGAGGCAGAGAAAGAAATGCAGTTTACACAGATTGAAATTGGTGAGAAGAAATTTATTAGGAGTTCATGGGTGGAAAATCTACACCTTCTGTAAGTATTAAGAATGCTCTGCTATTCTACATGTGAAATACAATTTTTATTTGACAGGCACTGTGTTGACAACTTTTGATTGTCATTTATAATGGAGGAACTTCTATTCGCAGAAAACTTATTTTTCCTAAAACTCATCCCACCAGTTTCTTTAAAAAAAAACCCAGAGTTTCTGTTTACTTATTATTGCTTGCAGAATACAAGCCCCCTAGTATTGCACAAGACTTATTTCCTTTTCTTTCACCCTACTCCTCTCTCCCTTGAAGCCAATATTCTTCCCAAAAGTAATTTGTTCTACTGTAAATTTAGARTGTGCTCAATAGTTATTGAAGTCGAGGATGAATGGATCTGTCTGGGGGAAGATAATCAGGAAATTTCACCCCTCAGCTCTTCTAATACAGTGCAACCTTGCAAATGTTATTTTGCTCTTCAGTCTCTCTTTCTACAAGCATTTAGCAGTTCTCATGGTCATTCAGTCCATTATATGAGTATGAAGACCATACTTTAGCAGAAGAACCAGTTGTGCTCAGAAGGAGTTTTCTGAACTAACTGACTTACTGAGGAGTCTTTGGCACATGTGCAAAATTACTTTGATAGAAAAATACACATTATCAATGATGACCACTATTTTTACCATCTAAACAAAATATGTACAGATGAAAAGAGCCCCTCCTGTGTTTGCTACAAGTCCATGCCTGCTGTAATGCCAACTGATCTCTCAGTTCTGCACTTAGATGATAAAATATAAATATAATAGGGCTCCCTTTTAAAAAAGTTTTATTTTCTGGCACTCCTTCAATCACAAAATGACTGTCCTGTGTTACATTCCATCCTGCTGATAAACAGTCTCTCCTTATGTGTGAGATGTTAGCATGATGGATGAGTGCCAGTTGGCATAACTTCCTATCATAATGATGGGCACCTTCTCTCCCAGTCAGCACCAGCTCAGTGTGCTGATCTACGTGCCCTTTGCACTGCAGATGAAACTGCCTGACGGATTTTTATGGGGGAAGGAAAAGAAAATGACAGATGCTCCAAGCTGCACCCTTCAGTGTCACACAGGGTGAGTTTTCTCATGTGTGCACCACTTACAACCWGAGTCAGAGCTTCCTGAAGTAATTCAGTGCTAATTCAGGCTGTTGTTTAGAAGAGCTCTCAGATAATCAGGCATCAAGTACTTCAAAAGACACCACCACATGTGTAACAATCCTTCCTTTTTTTGTCTCAATTCCCCTATGTATTGTTCCAATTTAATTTAATCTATCTGTTGAAGAATTAAAGCAGCATGAGGGCAAAATAAATAAATACTCTCTTTTTTGGTTGGAGAAACAGGACTTTGTTTCAAGTGCTGTTCTCCACAGGTTAATATGGTGCATGCTGAATAATAGAGCTGTTTCAAAGGACACAGCTTGGTAAAGTGCTATGGGCAATATAATTGCAAAGGCTTTTTAATGACACACTATAGAGGGAGCTCAGGAAATTATTTCTGTTTATATTCTGTGGGACTGGGCTGTGGCATGCTCAGTCCTGCCAGTACTGGCTCATATGGCCAGCAAAGGTGAAAGTCTGGACCCAGCTAATATCACTGGATGGGTCCAGGCACTTCCACTCCTTGCCCTGGAAAAAGGCCAGGGTGCAGAGCACACCTTGTGCATAGTGCRGATAGTGGGGACGACTGGCGTGGAGAAAGGAGTGGGATCGTTTGTCMGTGTGTCTGGACTATTCTGTCTGTCTGAACAGTTTGAATTAATATTCGGGCTTAGAGTCATCTTGCTGCTGGAGACAGACAAAACCAGAATGACATAGGAGTGAGTAATCCCAGGGTCCCTTACTGGTTAGTGGGAAGGAACAGGCACTTCCAGACTGGATTCATTCTCCTTTGGACAGAGATGAATCATGCTACAGAGATACCTCTTTCTCTTCATTGACCATAGAGGGAGGCCTGGGCGACAACCTTAATGCACGCATCAACAATGTAAAAGCCTTCCTTGTGTAAGATGAGACTTTCAACTAGTGTCAGTTCCCAGAACTTTAAAAAGAGAAACTAACTTATAAGACAAATATGCCCTGTTGTTTCTGAGATGAGTTTACTTCTTTGCATATCCACAATAATCTTGCTAAGTTACATTTGGTGAGATGAAGAGGCAGATGAAACCAAAAAGAGATAACCTTGGGTCATACTTAATGAGGGCAGAGTAGGGAAAGACAAGAAACAGAAATCTACTGACCTTTTCATTATTTAAAACCAAACTACAAACCAAACCAAACCAAGGAGTGGAAAATAAGAAATAAAAGACTTGTGAGTAATCATGAATTGGGTAGCTTTGATTTCTGCAGAGACTCATCAGGAGTCTGCCATTTGGAGCTGAATCATTCTCTAAAGTCARAAGCCAGGCAATCATTTTCACTCAGTTGATACTGAGCACAATTCATGGTCTCAACATGCAAAGTAAAAAAATCCTTCAGCACTGTTACTGTTCAGTTGGCTGAGAGGTATCTTTTCAAAGATAAATGGGCAGCTGCTGCTTAACTATGCTTACTCTCCACTTCAGCAAGGATTAGACTGTTATTTGCACCTGCATTACAATTTGTGCTGCCTAAATTACAAAAGAAAAGTGTTACCACTCTAAGTCCAATAATTAAAGGAAGTCTTTAGCAGCTCTGCCTTTTTTTTTCTTGTTGGAGCTTTGTTTTGTACAATATAAGTGTACCCATCACCTAATGGAATTTTTAATAAAATGTCACCTGATCCTTTGCTGTTCACAAAGCATGCAACACATTGCAAAAAAAGCTGTATTGTGCTCCATCTAAACCCACTTCAATTGCTGTCTAAAAGGTTTTCACAAGACATACAGCATTAGGAGAAGACGCCTTGATCTCCCATTTTCTGGTACCAGTGCTATTTCTGTAGAATTACCTGAGTGAGTGAAAAACCTGGGAATAAAATGGAGGTTACCCATGCACTTCATCTGYGACCAGAAAAATGCAAGTGGCAATTACAATTCCTTTTTCTGTGGAAAGACTCATGGTGATGTGTCTTAGCTACCCAGGGAAGGCTTTCAGGAGAGGAATGTCACAGCTCTGTGGCCTGGCCAGGSACCTGGGTGAGACACTCCCAAGTGCTGACTCCAGGGTGCCAGCACTGTCAGAGACAAACACAGAGACCATTGTCAAGTGTGCGGCAGCCCACTGCACGTRGGGTCATGCAATAAGAGCCTAATGTTCATTAATATAATATTTTTGGGCTTCAGTAGCCTTCAGAAGAGGRCATATGGACTTTTTGAAGACAAATCCTCACTGTGCCATGATGTGGCAGACTTGTCTTCTGATGAGAAAAAGTAGAATTGTCATCATGGCCTTCACAGGAGTGAAGGAAGATTGAAGAAAGGGGAAATTATTGGAAACAATGAAAAGGAAAAGTCTCAGTTTGTGACACATTCCAAAGCCACAGAGTTTTATCAAATATCCCCAAAAAACAATGAAGGAAGGATATTGGTTARTATCCTTGGAAATTATTACTCCAATAATTGGCAGAAATGCTTTTGGGTTGTGTAGGTTGTTGCGAAGTTTATACATGCTTTAATCTGCATCTGCATGATCTCTCCTGTGTGAATATTTCTTTGCCTAGAGTTTTTAACATGGCTGTTTAATACAGTGTTTGGCATTTACAAAGTATTATTTGCCTGTGTGGAGAAGTAGTGATTGATATTAATAGACTTTYTCTTGTTACAAGAAGTCCATACCCTTTAATCAGAACAGGTGCTGGAAGGTCTTTCTTTAAGAAACAAGCAATGTCTGAAGAAACCAGACAGRAAAAGCAATATATTTAAGGATTTGTCTTTTCCTCCCCTTTGCTAGTGTAATTAACTACTTGTTCATTCCAGCCCACATGCCTGCTGTTCTTGTTACTGCTTCTCCCTAACAGCCCAATTCTTTCAGTCTTTCCTTTTAGTGGGTTTTCTTGTCTCTGTTTCCTCCATTAACCATCTCAGCTATGGGAATTTCAATTTTTTCAGCAAGTCTGAGTGGCTCCTTGGCATCATTCAAACAGTCCCACTCCCACTCCCACTCCCACTTCCCTGGGACCCTAAGCCCCATGGCTTTGGGAATTCCTTCTCACTTTCTGACAATTGCATCTTTGAAATTTGTTATGGAGTCATATATCATATGATAAATCATGTATCATGATGATATACACTTATATCATCATTAGATATCTTAGATCTTTGAGGTTGACTTGAATCCACACCATTACCAATCCCTGGCACAAGTATCTTTTCTTCTGGTTGATTCCACTTAATAAATACCCTTCCCCATCACCTGTTTCTCCTCATGACCCATGCTTTCAATTATCTGTTTTGACAGGTCTCTGATACATATTTCAGTTGCAATTAACGTTTATGCTTGAACTGCAGCCTCTTTATTCCAGGCTCTGTGRCTTATTTTCTGCAGTTTGGAAAACAGCAATGCTTTTATCTTGAGATTTACTACAAGAACACTATAAAAGAAAATACTTAGATGGAAATATGGAGGATTAGAGACAATTAAACTGCTTATTGTAAATTGATCACAACTTCTGCCTTGTTTGAAAGGCGGGTTTTCTTTTTGAGTTATGCTGATTTAGCATTATATCTATTATCTAGCTATCTATCTATCTATCTATCTATCTATCTATCTATCTATTTATCCCTTAATTTGTGGACCCAACTCCTCACTACAGAGATATCTGGTATATCTGCTGCTGCCTCTCCCAAGAAATTATTATCTAATCTTTTCATTTCCTTATTCACTCTGCCTAGTATCTGGTTAGCCACAAAACATATATGTGAGATCTATTTCTTTGAGGACATTTTAGCTCCCTAAAGCTTCTTCCTTCCAGATTTGAACCAGGTAATTTTCTGGAAGGCTGACTTTCTGAAGCCAGATGATTTTGTTTTCCATCTTAAGGAATGCAGTCACCCTTCATTCTGATTCCAATTGCTTTCTAATGCTCATGGCTCTTGCAGAGTCTTCTTTTCAGTTGTTTTCTTGACTCTCTGTACACAAAAGCTATAAAAAACTGTTGCCAGCTTCAAGAAATTGCTGGATTGTCTCTGCCTACCTGTATTCCTGTCCTGGATACCGGGTTCATCAAAGCTACCTCTTTTGTAGCTATTGTTCCTTTCTGGAAGACAGAGCTGAAGAGCTCATGCTGTGTTGGCAGTGGTGGTGTAGTAAAATGCAGGTTTTGGGGAACCCTGTATTATTGCTTCCTTCTTTGTTCCTGCCCAACTGGATATTCAGCCCTCTAGGTACTTCCAGCATGATGAAGCCCACAAACAGGTTTTAAGGAGGGCATGCTTTTTYCCCCAACAATTTGTTTAACTTGTTTAACAGGTTAAAATTGCCATTCAGTGTGTATAGCCATGGTAAAGAACTGGCTGGCGTTTCTGGCAGATCTTATGTGTAGAAAAGGGGTGGCCATTCCCTGGAAATCCAGACAGTTTATGTTTATYCAAAACAGCTGAAGACCAAGACCAGGATAAATGAAATCACATAAGATTCAATATTTTGGTAAGACTTGATACTTTCCAGGTCCAGGTAAAGTRCAGCTTAGAGAGTGCATAAGCACTGGGATTAGATGAGCACTCAGTGTCCTGCAGGTTTTCAGAAGACAGGTGCAATTTTTACAGTCCTACAGTATACAGTCCTATGGTCAGCCTTGTTTTCCATGCGTCTTTCTGGAAAGATTGAAATTTAGAAACTCATTTAGCCTGTTAATACATGYTTTCAAAAGGGAGGACAGAGACACGTACAGAAATTGATTAAATCTTGCCAGTATATCTCATTTACCAGAGCATTTTGTTAGATCAGGATTTATTGTGGAGAAGAGGAACTCTGTTTCTATGGTTCTTTGCTCAGAACTGTATTCTTTGAAGACTACAATCTTGGGATGAAGACTGAAAAATATTTATTGAGCATCTGTGACTCAGGGACTCTCATGGCAGTATGTCATATACCATAATAGCAGGCAGTAAGATTTGGAATAACTCAGYGGGGAACAAACATAAAACTTACTTTCCCATTTGCCCCATTTAGTCACCCCTAGAGGAAGTTTGAACTGTTGTAGTGAATCTAGCTGAGCACAATTTTCTTTGGGACTCTAAGCTGCTCATCTGCTTTTACCATCCTTGGAAAAGAAGGAAAAGGTAATAATTTTCAATTAAAAGTCCAACAAGTTGTAAAATTTTATGCCACATACTYGAGCCACTTCCAAGCCCTTACTGATATTTTCAATCTTCTTTTTCCTCTCAAAGAAGTTAAATGACTCCATGAGGATGACGCCTGAAAAAAAAATGGATTACGGTCATTTTGTTGTGAGGGCTCCACTGGGACTTTGAGGGAACCAATTCAACGAAAAAACTCCTACAGAACAAATTTGCAGGACCAGTGGAGAGGAATAATATTCTCATACTCTGCCCATCTGTATCATCATTATTCTTAATGGCCTGTTCCTGCATTTCTAGAATACAGTGTACCTAGAGCTGGATGACTAGCTGTTCCTTGGGACTCAGTGCATTTGGATTCAAAGCTGCATTTTTGCCGGATACAGGATGCAAACCTGAGGGAGGGTAATATCACAAATACATTCTCTCTGTCAATCTTTCTGAAGCGGTCTCATGTGTCGTACATATACCTTTTGTGCTCTTTTCCTTTCTTTCTTTTTCTTTCTTTCTGTTGTGGTTTGACACCAGCCAAACACCAAGCACCCACAAAAGTCACCCACTTCCCTCCCTTCCCTGCCACTCCGTCCCAGCTGGGAAGAGGAAAGGGAAAAAATTTAATTAAGGGTTCATGAGTGACATAAGGACTGGGAGAAAACACTCCAAGGGCAAAACAGGCTCAACTTAGAAGTAAAACCTGAATTTATTGCTAACAGAATCAGAGGAGGATAGTGAGAAGTAAAATAAGCCCTTAAAACACCTTTTGCCCTCCAGCCTGTCCCTCCTTCCCACTGACAGTGCAGGGATACAGGGCATGGGGGTTTGGGCAGTTCATCACCGAGATTTTCTCCYGCTGCCCCGGCAGAGGAGCCCATCCCCTGTGAGGCCGTGGGTCCCTCCCACAGCAGGCAGCTCTCCATGGACCGCCCCGGCTGGGTCCGTCCTCAGGAGCAGCGTCCGAGCMGCCCCTGCTGCAGCGTGGGCTCCCCCAGGGCCGGCAGCGCTCCCAGAGCTGCTCTGACCTGGGGCTCTGCCCTCGGGGGCTGCCCGCCAAGGACCGGGAGCAGGGCCCGAGGACGGGCTGCTCCGGCCGGGGAGCAGGGTCCGAAGACGGGCTGCCCGCCAAGGACAGGGGATCAGGGCCTAAGGACGGGGAGCAGGGCCCAGGGACGGGCTGCTGCAGTCGGGGAGCAGGGCCCAAGGACCGGCTGCTGCACTCGGGGAGCAGGGCCCAGGGACGGGCTGCTCCAGCCGGGGAGCAGGGCCCCTCTCCCCTGCATCTCCCACTRGAGCACAGCCTCCTCCAGGCACCCACCTGCTCCGGCCTGGGCACCTCCCCACGGGCTGTGGGTGGATCTCTGCATTGGATTGATCCCCAGAGGCTGCGGGTGGATCTGTGCATCCCCCATTGATCCCCACGGGCTGCAGGGGCACACCTGCTTCACCATGGTCTCACCACGGCCTGCAGAGGAATCTCGGCTCCCGTGCCTGGAGCAGCTCCTCCGCCTCCTTCTCCCTTTACCTTGGTGTCTTAATGTTGTTTTCCCTTACATGTTCTCATCTCCTCTTCTCTGACTAGAAGAAAAAAAATCTGTGCTGCCTTTGTTCTGATTTTCTTCCTAAATATGTTAACACAGAGTTGCCATCGTCTCTAAATGGCCCAGCCTTGGCCAGCAGCATGTCCATCTTCAGAGCCATCAGGGGTTGGCTCTGCRGGACACGGTGGAAGCTTYCAKCASCTTCTCAGAGAAACCACYTCTGTGGCCCCCCCTACTACCAAAAACCAGGCTGTGCAAAACAAACCCACTTTCCTGATTTGTTAAGGATCACTGGGGAAAGTGCTGAAACACAGTCTGACTTCTAATGTGCCTCTAGAGAGCTCTGGATGAATTGKTTTTTTGTCAACAGAATTTTGTTTCTCCTGCAGATCATTTATGGTAGCTGTCTGTCATTGTCACTGTAGCTTTGGAATGGGTTCTCCCAAACTCCATAGTTGTCATCACTTCCTTCAAATTAATTTGCACAGGAAATGCAGACATCCATGTTGTTTACATTGAGATATGGTTATATGGGTGAGACTGCTCTCACAGATCACATTTGCATGTGTATTCATGTGATTAGAAATCTTTTGCTATCCAAATACCATAAAAAATTCACTCAATTTTTCAGAAGTGATTTTTTAGAAAAGTTTGTTTATTGATGCTCTTTGGAAAAATGATGGACRTACTAGCTTCTCAGAACTTTGTCTGTTAGATATGCTAAAGAAAACACTTTTTGCCAATCACCTGTCCTCCCAAACTCTGTATTTACATGCAAAGAGACTTYTCCTTCCTGAAAATATCTTACGCACGAAGACTAAGCAAAGAAATATTAGAAATGGAAGGTGTAAGTCCAGTGAGGAATGGCAAAAGGAGCTTGGGTTTTTTATCCTAGAGAAAAGGAGGCTCAGGGGGAGACCTTTTMACTTCCTGAGTCTTCCTGAAAGGAGGTTGTAGCCAAGTGGGAGTCCGTCTCTTCTCCCAGGTGACAAGTGGCAGGACAAGAGAAAATATTTTTGAGTTCCACCAGGAGAGGTTCAGGTTGGATATTTGGAAAAAGTTCTTCACTGGAAGGGTCATGAGGCATTGGAACTGTTCCAAGATGCCCAGGATGGTGGAATTACCATCCCTGAAAATATTAAAAAACWCGTGGATGTGGCACTTGGGTACTTGGCTTAGTGGTAGACTTGGCGGTGCTGGGTTAACAGTTGGAATTTATTGTCTTGCAGGTCTTTTGCAACCTAAAGGATTTTATGATTCTATGAAAAAGTACTCARTTTGGTCTGAATTAAAGGCAGCATAAATGATGGTATTACTCAAAGTAATGTTTTTAAAAACATGGATAGTTAAAATGAGGTTCCTAGAAACAATAAGACTAAACACTGAATCTTTAGAATTCCTCCAAAGCATTTTCCTGGTTTTGTAATATCTGAGCTGAAATTCACACATTCAATAAAAATCCTTTTCTCTATATTTTACTGTAGAATCACCAGAAGTCAACAAACCAACAAACCAAAGCAAACAAACCAACAAACCAAAGCATCTCTATTTTCACATTTTTATTGGGGTTCAAAACTAGTAGAACACAAGATGCCTCTTACAGCTTCTGTTTATAACTTTTTAAGCAAGGAAAGAAAGCTCTGCCAAACTGAAAGCAATTGCTGATTTCTAATGCAATCAGCAAATACAAACTGGACAGCTGATACCAACCAAAAAGCCAGCCCTCATCTTGCCTTTGCTGGGCTGGTTAACTCAAATGTATTAACTCCCCAAAACCTTTCTTCCCACTCCAAGGAAATAATGTATGAGGTTGCAGTGTGGAGTTTGGTACCTTCAACTTTAGAATGTTGTGTAGTATAGAACTTAAACAGGAAGGAGGCTCTTACACCAAAGCAAGGCATGATAAAAAAACATCCCAGAATTCAAAAGATGAAGTGAAAAAATTCTTTCTTTGTCTAGGGAATTGTTACTTTCCAAAAAGAGAAGACTCTGGTGAAATGAAAAGTACCCCTTAGATCAGAATCAGAAAATCAAATCCATGGCATGTGTTATTTGTAATGTGTAATAGTTGTGATTTGCAGCTAAGAGTGTCAGAAGAAAAAGGAATCAAAGCATGTAGCAGATCTTTTCATATGAAACACAACCTCATGTATCTTCCAGTGAATTATTGCACTTACCTGTTGTCTCCTATCCAGCCTGGCTGTCATGTCCCTATGTGGGTTTCTCTATGTCCCTATAAACAGACACTTTGGGCATGGTGTCACTTGTCAATGTGGCCATTCTCTGGCTCTCTTGTGAGAGATGTTCCAAGTGAGGTTGTGGGAACAGCCTTGGGGGCAAGTGTTCACACCTGGGAGCTGGAGGATGACAGCTCTGGGAAAGTGCATGGTCTCAGAGACACATCCCACCCTTATGGGACTTCACAGGTGTATGGGGTAGGGACCAGGATGACAGCAGCCACATTTTCAGAAGATGCCTCTGTAATGGCACATCTGCAGTCAGCATAATTAATTCCATTAACTTCAAAGATACCAGGCCGGCTGCTTTACTTGGTGGTCTGGCTGCTTAGATGAAAGAGGTAAATGCTGCATCTGTTTCTTACTGTACTCTATGTCCACATTCTCACTCACACAAAAAATTAAAGCTGTATTTCCAGTAAATGTCACCTTATATCAATCACAGCTAACATTACCCTGTATCCCTGTGATTAATTCAGACATATGCACACAACTGTTTGTCTTAGAAGGTTCAGTTCATTGCACAGTAACTTATAACCTGAATTTTGGGAAGCCCAAACCATATGTGGAAGTCAGCAAGCACTGCAGTATGCTTCACTACTTGCAGAGTTCAACAGTTAATTCTGCCTGGCTTCCAAACACCCTTTGTCATTCCCTAAAGCACTTCCTCTGCCATCTACCTTCACAARTTGTTTGTGATAACTGTTTGGAAGATGGGAACATTGAGTTAATTAAGAGTCAGACACATATTTTAAAAGCCCAGTATAATTTTCAGTGATAAAATAATAAATCTATATTACACTTGAAACACAGGCAATTGCATAAATTGTTATTGCTCCACTTTAGAGCCTTGCATTCTCTCCATATAGCAGGAGCCCATTGCCTCTGCAGGACCAATAGATAATACAAAGTCCCAGTGTAAGAGAAGATCTCAGCCTGAGTACTTTGACTGGTTTACAGACTGTACAGGAAGTTTGGTACTCGTACACCTGCACACCTGTTCTCAGCCTCAGAAACAGCTCAAGTGCATTCTTCTCATGTCAGTGTCACCCAGATGCCAAGACAAGCTCATCCAGGTACTTCAGTAGTCATTCTCCAGTAGTGTCCTYCTTTGATTTCCCAGTTGAAATGTCTGCATCTAATTCTCTTTTCTCCAGCTGTCTGCTCTTGCTGGACTTTGCTCCCTAGAGCTGTGGTACTAAGAAGCAACTGAATATTGATCTCTCCCAGTTAATTCTCCAGGATAATCTTTTTGTTTACCCTTTTTGACAAAGCATTTTCCACAGAGACTGCTTTTCCTCTGAAAGTCCAGCATGCCTTTCAGACACCCTGTTTTTCTAGGCAGGAATGCCTCTTCTCTCTCTTACCTTGATGTATAACTGGCATTTAGCTACACTCATGCACTTTTCTCAAAGTGCTCTCTTGCCCCAGTCTCTAGTGTTTGTTGACCTCCCTGCTAACCTCTGTCATGCCTGTGGTTTACCAGAAGTGAGTGTGTATCTGCTTGCAGGTAATGATGAGGATGCTGAGTACCTGGGCCAGCCAGGAGGAAGAGAAATGTCTCTGTTCAGTGGCCTCCATGCTGACAGAAACTTGAAGTCTGTCAACAAGCCAGTTATTTTTCTTTCCAGCCTGTGCTATATTTTACATTTTTAAGCAGAGGATTGTCATCTCTTGAAGCCTAAAGTGTGTGACTATTATATCAGAGAAGTTATCTTTAATCATTAAATATGTTATCTTAATGAAGAATGAAATCATTATTTATTTGATGAGATTTTTTGTTATCTGGGACATTGTGCTAAGCGACACTAACTATATTCCTATAATTAAAGTTTTTTTTTTTTAATCAAACCCTTACATTAGCTTTTTCTGGTATTTTAACTACAATTTATGTCAGACTGGACTGTGAAAAAATGGATGGAGAAAACAGGAGGYTGTCCTCTCCCATCCACTTCTAGGAACTTTGTTCTGTACAGTGCTGCCCAGGGTGATCCTGATCCATTTATAAGAATGGAGGAAATTTTGAAAAATAGCCCAGTAATAATACAGAAATTATTTCCCCCAAGTAGACAATGATAGATGAAAGAATRACTTTTTCTCCTTTCTTGAGATGAAATCCAGAGCACTGAACTGATAAAATACATTCTATTTGAAAGTTGCCAAGAAAATCCCCAAATAGAATTATTAGTGAATAATATTGATTTCTACTTGTTTATTTAGATGTATTACTGTAGAATAGTTTATTGGAAGGAACCAATTTGAGTGCTTTCACTCAAATATTTATTTTTCAGCACTCAAACACTTTCAATAACTCTGCTCACCTGCTTTTTTTTTCAAAGCAAGAACTCTGCACATTTCTGGACCTCTTGGCTATTGYCAATTTTAAGTAAAATGTGTCTTTGATAAGCCAAGAATTTAAGCATTCAATTGAATTTTTCTGGTGTCCTGTTCCAGGTGTCCTGTTCTAAAAATTAAGTCCTTTTTATATCACAGAGGCATAAGAGGATGTAGATATCATCCCTTCAAGCATGGAAATATGACTTTCCACTGCACCAAATTTACCAGAAGGTCCCTGGTCAGTAGTGGTGCATGTTGCACTAAAAGCTCCCCTTGGAGTCTCAGTCCCTGTGGATCTGGGTTGACCAGCTCCCAGGCATCTTGAGAGCCCAAGTGACTGACCCTGCTRGAATATCAGCTGCTGCAGGAGGGTATTGGGCACCAGGGCCTCTGGGCCAGCCTTGGAATGCTGGATGAGCACCTGAGGTGGAGTGATGGGGGAAGTGATTCCCCCCCTTCCCTCTGGGGAAAGCCCACGAGGCATTCTCCACTGGCTGACAGCTGTGACCATGGTCAGAGCTGACCTCAGTCCCACAGTTGCAAGCCCAGACAGATTCAGATAGGGCATTGTGGGTCCTGTTCCCCATCTCTGTCCCAGGACCCTGGTTGGGACCTGGCATGCTGGCCCTGGAGGCTGGCAGGTGGTCTTACTCATTACTCATCTTAGAAGCTGATAAGGGCTGTCAGCAAGTCAGAGCCTGACATTTCAGCTTATGTCACAGCTAATTTTGCTTTATTTCCTCCTAACCAATRGCAGTCAATGGGCCACCACAGTGTGTGAAAACCTTGTAGGTGTGCTGAAGGTACAAGCACACAACATGATATAGGAACTAGATAGTGTTTTATTCATTGTGAAGTACTTTGCTGCTGAGATATTGGTGTGCCCTGATCATCACGTGCCTTGTTCCTCCCTCACTCAATGCTTTCTCTCCTTCCACGGGCAGTGATGTGTGAAAGAAGCAGAGAAGCATGTTGACTGTGTACAACAGAGCTGTGTCTCATATCGGCTTAACCCTGTCTAGCCAAGTCTGTGGGCACATTTCTGCAGAAAAAGTGGGAATAACTTCTGTCAGCTCTTGCACAGTTGCTCTTCTGCACCCTSCTTCTTTCTCTTCTTCTCTCTTGCCCACTGCATCCAGCTCCTGTGATGCTCTCAGCAGGCCTGTCCACACAACTGACTTCCACCACTGCTGTACTAAGTCCACCTCCCACAACAGATCAGACTTGGTAGCAGTTTGCCTAAAATGCAGAGTGTAAAAAGACATTGCTACTCTATACTTTTTCTGAGGATGTGTTTCAGAATTGTCACATTACGGAAGCCTCTAGGAATGGTGAGCATTCTCATTATTACACTAGACCTGATCAGCTGGTTGAGGATATGAATTCAATAGCAATTATTTTGCTTCCCTGCTCTTCTGAGGGACCCATCTCAGATCAATGGCAGTGACTCTCCCAATGATCATGAAAAAAGAGGATGTGGAGAATTACATGTCAGTGTTCTTGGAAATTATTTTAATCAAATGATGAACTATTCAGAAAGTACCTGAAAGATAAAGAAAGTTAAGGAGGCAGTGGGGATTTGTAAGGAGCAAATTGTGTTACAAAAAATCTAATTTTCCTCTGCAGCAGAAAAGCAGATCTTGAACTAATCTATAAAACTTCACTTTGGGAACTCTTTTGATTTGATCTCACATGACATTCTTATATGCCAGCAAAAGAAATACAGCATGGATTAAATCTCTAGATGGTGAATCCAAAACATGTTCTGTATCTACACTGAGAATTACTTCAATGGCAAAATGTAAAGTGTCAACGAGGGCTCTTCAGAGGTCTTTCTGTTCCAATTCTGCCCAGTGCTTGCACTGCTGATCCCAAGCACACAATTACAGATGACACAAAGTAGGGTTGGAACACAAGTTGGAGGTTCAAAGTTCCTTGGTAGTACAGAGAAAGGGCATGAAAACCAAGGACAACTGCAAGGGAATGCTCCAAGGGATGGGCACCCAGCTGCTTGYGCACAGTGCATTTAACAAGTAGCCAAGTTGCTGTTTTGGAGAAGGATCATGAGCAGAACACAACAACTCTGTACTGTTATGAAAAAGGCAAACAACCTACCATGATCTATAAACACATGTGGAGTTGGCAAAACACCCAAGGTATCAGGAAGAACAGAGCAGGAATATCTTGTCCAGTTTTGGGCACTATGGTTTAATGAAGATGGAGGCCAATTGGGGAATGTCAGAAGAGCAATGTGAGCACATCTGTACTGTGGAAATATTTTACCCTCTAAAATTGGCTGTAGACAGACAGTTCCCTGGCCTGTGCTAACTCATCAGGTGTGTCCTGCAGCTCTCCAGGAGAGTGCAAAGCTCTCTCAGGTCCAGCTGGGGCAGTGACTGGTTGTCATGGCCTAAATGTTACATGGTCTATGGGTTTATAGAGATGATGAACATGGGTTTGAAGGATTTTTTAGTACACAAGGACACAAGAAGCTTTATCTTCTAAATTTCTCTGTTTTTATTATAGATCACCACAAATGCTATGCAAGGATACATATATCAATAAAGTTTACATATCTATCTCTYAAGCCATTAGAATTACTATCAGCAGTCAATACTGCACCAACCAGTGGTATAGCAACAATCAATTGCATAGCAGCAATCAATATTATAGCAACCAATAGCCAACCACCACTAATGGATGTAGGGACTATTACAGGTTACTAAACCCTCATCACTAGTGGAATAAGCTTATCAACAATTAGCAGCACACATGCTTATGACAAATTACTTATATAGGTGTATAATGCCTRTGTCAAATTTTGCAGAAGGGGCCAAACCATCCCACAGATGGGAGAACAAACCAAACTGACTCCAAAAGTGGGCCCAAAGGGTGTCTAGTAAGATAACAGAGAGGCTCTCCCTTCAGAGATTATCTCACATCACAGAGCTTGCAGCTGGATCCCCAGTGAGAGTCAAACATYTGGAAGAGTTCATGTGGAGCATTTAGCCTGCTTAAGGAAGAAGAAAATGCATGCAGCATGCATTGTTCTCAGTTTTGTTACTCGTTTTGCACAAAAATTAAGTCTTTTTCATATCACAGAGGCATAAGAGGATGTAGACATCATGCCTTCAAACAGCCAATAGATGTTGCAAAACTTGATTTCTCACATGTAACAAATGGTAGGTGATGTTTTCTGAYTTTTTCCCAATAAATTTTTATTTTTCTAGACTGTTTTTCACCTTTTCAGATCATAAATGGTCATTACAGGCCCTTGTTTTTGTATTTTTTGGTGGTATCTCAGAAAGTCTCTAGTCTCTAGGCACCYTGGGTATATTTCAAAGAGACCAGATGCTTCATTTTTCAAGTGTGTTTCTGGTTCTCAGGACTGGATCCCAGGCTGGCAGGAATTTTCTCTGTCAATATATTTCAGCAGGCAGTTTGTTCTGTTCGGTAATTTTACCCTTCTAGCCAGGTTGCATTTGAGGCTACTCACATTGCTTGTGTCCCAAAATAATCTCTRGTGTTGTTTGAATTATAGACACAATGCATGATTTTATGGGCTTTATCCTGGTCTGAAATGCCTGGCACCACCACATGAAAGATAACTACTGTTTCTTTAAAAGTTTTAAACATGATGCCTGAGAATTTAATTAGTTGACCTTTATTTATTTTGTTGTGAGAAATAGTGAATACRAGTTCACTGCTACATGCCATTCATGGCTGTGTACACATGAAGATACACAGGCTCCTTTTTGAGCCTTTTCTTTCAAAGATGAAAACATTTTGAACTCTTTAACCTTCATACAAAAGCTATTCCAAGGCTTTGACTGCTCTTGCCTTCATATATATATGTATTCTACTTCTGTTTTCCTGGAGGAGGAAAGAATCTGAACAGCACAATATGATCATGCAGTGACAGAGGATTATTATTCTGTTTGTTCTCTGTTCCCTTCTCAAGAATTCTTAATGTTCTATTTACTTTTTTGATGGCTCCTGAGCATGGCATTGAGATTTTATTGTAATTGTCAATGGCAACTCAAAAATCTTTTTTTTTTCCTGCTTGCTGATAGCTAATTTAGAGCTCATCACGGTTATGCATGGTTAAGAATGTTTATTTCCATGTGCAATACTTCAAATTTATCAGCATCTCATCTGCCATTTTTCTCACAATCACTTGGTATTGTGAGCCATCTGCAACTCTTCACAGTTGAATTCCATTTTATTGCCTTAAATAATAGAGTATCATCARAAAATTTCATTACTTCATTTTTCCAGATGACATATGAACATGTGGGATAACATGAGTTCCAGCACACATCCTTTCAAAAAACTACAAAGTGCAAAGCCTGTCCATTAACTTAATGATTTAAGGACATAAAATAACAACAACAACAACAACAAAAAGATATTTCTTAATAGATGAGCAGTAGATGTGTCTCCATCTTTCCCTGTGGTATTTTTTTGCCTTTAGTAGTGCTATGGGGAGTCAGATGGAAGAATACCTACAGAGGATATCACTGAATATTTCTAAAGATTCTGCCTTTTACTCTTTTGACTATTGTTCTACTTTTGCACAATAGTCTGCTGTGCTCTGTATCAGGGCAAGGTCTCAGCACCCTATGGGAGCTTCTGGTCCTTTATGCCATATTGTACTTAGGTTTTCATCATCTGACACAGAGATGTTTTTCATTTTCACCCTATACTCTACATCAGTAATACCACAGCATGAGAAGCCTTTAAGTCATTGTTGTGGGAGCCTCAGGAAAAGTATATTAGAGAAGCCCTGCCACTGAGCTGTGAGGTGCACAAAGGACCCCCTTGTGTACTAAACTCTTCCTCAGAGAGGAGCCTGGGGGCAGATGGATCTCATCTCAGCCACAGACTGTCAATGGCTTGAGTAACTTTGTCCTGCAGGCTTTAATGATGGCAAATCAGATATATTCATATAATATGAATTATTTGTTATAACAAATGATTAGACAAAAGATCTTAACCAGAGTTACTTTCTACGCAGTATAACTTTCTACACAGTATAAAAAACTAAAACTACTAGCAGTGTGTAGTGTAGTATAGTGCACTATATCAAAGCAATTATATTAAAGCTAGCAAAAAKAAACAATTGTTAAGTAGAGATTGATGTAACTCACCATACCAGTGCTTGTGGGCAGATCCCTTTCTCTTAACCTGAAGGAATATCTGTAGGGGGCCACCCCCTATCCAAGGGAGTAAACTTCATACATTCCAAGCAGGAATATGTTGGAAGAACCTAACTCTATGAAAGTGCTTTTATATTATAAAGTGATTGACTGCCCATCATATGTATCCAGGTGAGTTTAACAGTTTATCTGCCAAATATTTGCCTCACTATCAGGATGATAATTTGGGGTTARTTAGCCAGACTGCTTTTAGCATAATTCAAAACCAGCACTTGGCAGCCCCTCTCAATCCAATATTAATAGTTTTGCAAACAGGACATTTTCCAAGCTGCTTGATCACATTCCAGGGCAGAGCATCTTGCTACAGTCATACCTTCTCACAGTATTTTCAAACAAATTTTGCAAAATCACTTGTGTTTCACATCATGCCTTTAGTTTGCTCCACTACTCCACAGCACAGGTGAGAATGTCTCCATTCCCACCACCATCCTTTTTCCCAAATAAAGTAAAAGAGTGCATARTAAACAACTTTCCAGAGGCCACGTTAATGGCTTGCTAAACAGCTAATTTGTAGTCATCAGCTTTTCCCCTTTCTCAAACCTTTTGCATTGTATACAATAGCTTGGTATTCAACCCATGGGCCTGGTGTACTGTCAACCACATTCCTGTTTCAGTATCTATTCTAAGGCATACACACTTGACGTTCCTTTCTTTCCTTAAGCATCTGAGGCCAGGCTTCAACAGTTACACTTTTTCCCAGGCATGGTGCCACGGCAGGACACAGTCTCAGTTGCAGCATCAAGAAGTGACATGCATCATTAGGCCTCTGAAATCCTCCCTGCACAGAGAAGAGGATGCTCTCAGTGGGAGTACCCAGCCACAAGAGCATTAACTTCTCACTTTCCTTGGGGCAACTGAGGGAGGATGATATTCATGGTTTTGTTACTTCTCTCTCTTCTTCTTGGTTTSTGGTATTTACAGATCAGGAATGACTGTACATTTATAAAATACTTGYCTGCATGACTTCCCCCACTCCATTAGATGGTGCAGGAAAAAAGGTCACATTGAAGCCAGGAATTGGGGTACAAGAAGCAGCACAATTTTGCACCTTTTCCCCATCATGGATTTTCACCTCTCACTGGTGCCTCAACACACAGAGGGGCAACCAGGATGCCACAGTGGGCTACTTCCACCTCCAGAAAAAGGGAATGGAGGCCACTGGAGGCAGTGAGGATAACTGCATGGTCTCCAAGGACCACTTGCTACTGATGAAGCTCTGCCATGGACATTTCACTACATCAGGCCTTTGCTTTGCCTAAATCCTTCTAGGAAACTTAGGGAATTTGCTTTATCTATTTTATGACCAAAATCTTCATATTCTGCAACACTGAGGGAAGATGGAGTATTGCATTCCTTTCCACAGAGCAGATATACTTAGGCTCCTGTCCTGAAGGGAGGCCATTAGGTTGAGTGATGGCTTTGGTGGAAAAGTCAGAGGAGCACAGCTAAGTTAATTGTGGTRTTTGTTTGGGATATCTGCTGAAGGCATTCATAGTGGATGCATCCCTCTTCCCTGACAAACCAGAGCCAGAATGAAGCTCCCACAGGGACTTGGTGTGGGGACTGCTGTTCTTCATGTTTGGTGTGGTGAGGAAAGCCCTCAGCACACAGACATCTCCCTCTTTTCCAGATGATGACTGAGATGGCACTGCAAAGTGGAGCGGGATGAAGTGTGGATCAAACAGAAATCTTTCACTGAGTGAAGCTATGCAAGGACTAAATCACAAGGAGAGACTTATGGCTGGATGTAGAAAAGAACAAYTCAGAAAGAGGTCTGACAAAATCTCTGTAATTAGCCACATGAGATAGCAATGGCTCACACCTGTGACAGAGAAGCTACTCAGACCCCTTCATGCATCTTTCTGAAGTTTATCCTGTTTTCTAAACTTCTCAGTTGAGCCAGTCACTGCAACAGAGAGTCACTGCAGTTAAAAATATTTGATCATGATAGTTAATGTGTCTTGTAATGTGATAATTCTTCCCCCACTGTCCCAGCAACACTGTGTTAATTGAAGCTTGTGGGTCCTATCTTGTAGTAGCAAAATACACAAGCAGCTAAAATAGTATATTTATTGGTTTTGCCTATTTAGAGAGAATGGAGTAGGTGGTACATAGGCAAAACATAGGTGAGGAAGGTTCAATTACCACTCTCAAACCCACTAAGCCAAATCATTACTTGCAGTAGCAAACTGCTTTAGTAGGACTTTACCCCTTTARTAGGACTTTCCCCATTCCAGTCTCCTGAGTACTCAGCATAGCTCATCTCCAGCTTTCTACAATTTACAATTGATTACATTAGACTTCACGGTTCTGTGTTGTCAGATTTACTCTCTTCCCTTCTTACCTCAACAACAAAGACTGTCTCCATTCTCTATAATGTATTACCTTTATACCTGCTGTAATTTATTGGCTCACAGATAATATAAACAGCTGGAATAATCAGACAACCAAAATGTTACATGGAGCAATTATATATCTTTTAAAAGAACACAAGARAACAGAGCATAATTTGTATTTCCAGTAAAATATGTATGATGGTGCTATAACTTGAATATGGATCATCAAATACTTAATACATGCAGATCACAATATTTTCTTGTAAGTAAAAATGYAGAGGAAGAAGGAATGAATTCCCAGGAGAGCAAGGAGGAGCAGTGGGTACATGCTGAAATAGCACTGTGACATACTCTGCTCCCATTGACAACCCAAGCCATGAGCTCTGGCTGTGTTTCCTGGGTGAGGTGCTGCAGTGAAGAATTCATTCCTCTCCCTGGTAATGGAAACACCAGAACAATGAGAGTCCCTTCTCAGACAGCTCCCCTGAGTCAGTGCAGTGGGAACTGCTGCAGGCAACAAGCCCTTTTCATTTCCTGCTCATTCATTGCTCCCTCTGTCACAGCTCTTYAGGTGTCTCCTTTCCTAAGCCTTTTGACCTGGTGAAACAGAGTAATGAAATTTTTGTGAAAGGCTGACTTAGCTCTCAAACATCAGTCACTGGTCATCATCGTGTGAGGYAGAAAAAACTTATTACTAGACCTTTCATGGAATCAGGGCATGAACTACAGGTCACCAAAAGCCAGGGTTATTTTTTTATTAGCTGCAAAATCCTTCAGGTACAATTGTCACAACCAATTCTCTTTGAAGGGGACCATGAGGACAGGTGACCCCAGAGAGAGCTGGAGAGGATTGTGAAGGGGGTGTGCAAGCTCCAGAAGTTGGTCATACCTTGCAAACTGGATAGCTTTTATCTGGGAAATTTTTCCTAGAGAGAGAGAGGGGTAAAGTTGGATGTTTGATAGGCTGTCCAAAGGGATGTAATACAAAATATAAAAAGCAAAGAATAATTTTTATTCCTTCTTCTAGCTTTTGGGGAAGGATTAGTTTTGGGGTGGGGGGGTGGCTGGGTCAGGGTGGGAATTGCACCTCTGAACTAAAGAGAACACTGGAGAATCTTTTACATCATCTGTACTACTTCAGCTGGCACAGTCAGAAGAAATTAATATCTGCTTCATCCTCTCTAATTTCACAAATAAAAACATCCACTAAGGGGTAAAAAGTAATATATATTTGTGGCTTGGCTGCATATCACAAGAGTGAGAAGTTGGGTCTAYCCTTCCAGCTGTTGCAGATCACTGAATGACAGCAAGATTTGTCTCCTGGTTTATCCCCAGCTGGCAGCTCAGCCCCATGCAGCCAGTTCCCATGGGTGTTCTGCCATCTGCAAGAAAGACCACCAAAGACCCCTGAAGCCATCTGACCCATTTCCAGCAAGGTCTAGAAGAACAAACTGTGTGTGATAACTAATTTGCACAGAAAGCAAGAAACTTAGCTCCATGGTGGGGAAAACTTACCTGCAAACAGGTATCCCTGATGAGCCTGGGTACACACATCCTAGGACAACCCGTCAGCTTCAGCTGGATCAAAGCTGGAGCTGTGACTGGTGATCCTTCCTTCCTTCCTTCCTTCCTTCCTTCCTTCCTTCCTTCCTTCCTTCCTTCCTTCCTTCCTTCCTTCCTTCCTTCCTTCCTTCCTTCCTTCC
>JACDOX010000011.1:4642729-4685536 GCA_014549065.1 Cardinalis cardinalis | reverse complement strand
CTTCCTTCCTTCCTTCCTTCCTTCCTTCCTTCCTTCCTTCCTTCCTTCCTTCCTTCCTTCCTTCCTTCCTTCCGTCTTATCAGCGCTGTTTTCAGCACAAATCCAAAACACAGCCTCATGCCAGCTGAAGTAAATTAACTCTATCCCAGCCAAAACCATAGCAAACCAGGTTTTTCTCTCACTTCTTCCCAGCAGCTCCAGAGATACCAATATGGCAAATAATCAACATAAGCAATAAATTCCCAAAATATTTATCTTGCAGTTATACACTTATTGAAGGCTTCTTGCTCACTTCTGTTTCTCATTTCCTAGTTTTCTGCAAATTGCCTGGATGCTATCCTAATTTCCTGCTGATAATAAGAATTATATTAAAGTACAGATTAAACCTTATATTTAAAAAGAAAGTCTGATATCTATGATACTAAAATAATCTTTCAGGAGTGCAGAGAAACTCACAGAACTACTGAAGAATAGAGAAGATTAACAAGTTCTGAAAGACAATTTAAAAATAGTAATAGAATTTGTGTCTAGAGAGATTCAAAAAAACATTCTGCARAGACAGGGGACAGATGCAGAGCATCTAATAAACATTTCATCCATGGCACATGAGTGATGAGCTATCCTGAAAGGTTTGGGCACTTTGGAAGGCAGGACCAGAATGAATGTCATGATGAAATTTATTTCTCATCCTGGGCTCTCAAAAAGTGTCTTAGGAGTGTGCCTTCAAAATGTTAATTAATCTAATGGGAATTTCAGGCTTTGTGATCTACTTCAACAGCTATAATAAGGCATCTCTTAACTAGGTTTGAAGAAGATTGGATTATCATGGGAATTGAAATTTCCGTGGCATAAGCAGTAAGTCATGATTTTATGCAGGGTGCTATAAATCTCAAATACAAGCATGTCTCCACTGAAAGGTGCCCTTGAATCTCTCAGCTCAACTAGTGTTTCCTCTTTGGCTTACAAAAACTGACATGCCAGCAAGTTACTGGGAGGCAACCTGGAGTRTGAGTTTGAGGTGCTCTGGTGCAGCAGAGCCAGGTCACTTGGGCAAAGAGCTTGTACCAGGGCTGGTGTCATGATGTCTGTACCTGACTGCTGCTGCATTTGCAGCTTCCCATGGAAAGGCATTCCTCTATGTACTGATGGAATCAAGTCTTGGAGCTTCCTCAGGAAAATTCTGGAATGTGGTGGTACCAGCTAGGATCTGCACTTACCTCAGGCTGCCTAAAGGCAGGTATGCCACCATCAGCTGTAAGCAGACTGGATGCACGGGGAGCCACAACAATTGCCATACTTACATGAAAGTGTTCCAAAGATCTCAGCTTTGTGTGGAATACAGTACTGGGGTTAGACACTAGAAAAAGCTAGAAATTTAGAGTTCCAACAAACCTTTGCAGCTGATAGACTTGTACCCCATCAAGCCTGAGTGCTGCTCCCCTGCCTTTTRAACACTATCAGGGACATGTGTTCACCAAAGCAATGTTGAAAAGAAATGTGAACCYGTCATCTGACTCTTCAGCCTTGGTGCCATCTTTTCCAAAGATTAGAAAGGACTTTGGTGGGAATCTGGCATTTCAAATGGGAGCTGCCTTAGGATGAATAGGGATGGTTTGAAACAAATGTCTGTGCTAAGAATATTCCCATTAAGGGGAGAATTTACCATTAACAAACACTCATCACAGGAATGACTCATCCCATACATGGCTAAAATGGCAATTACAAATTGCATTTTGAGAATTTTTTTTTTTTCTAAAGCATCTCTAAACCCAYACATCCATGCCAGCACCAGACAAACACAAGGACAACCATCAGCAGGCAAGGACCATTCGTATACAGCCAGGAGAAGGCACACACTCACATGCYTCCCCAGTGTTCAAAACAAGCCTGTTTCTCCACTTTGGAAGGTGCAGAAGGCTAAGTCTACCCAAAYCAACACCTAACTCCTTGTATCTTTCATTAAGAAGAGCCTAACAGATCCTCAGAGCCTCTTTGAAGCCAATGGACCACCCAGCCTCAATGCAAGGCAGGAGTGTTCTGTGCTCTGTTGTGTGTCCATCTCATAATCATTGTAGCACACAGGGAGAAGATGAACTTGTCATTGGCATTATAGTTTAAATGGACTGACAACACTGATAAATGCTTTATCAAAAGGACTACTTTACAAAGGAGCTGTCAAGATTTCCTACAACTCATCATTTAGAAGCATGAAAATGAATGTTRTCTTTTTGTTTCCCTTATACCTGTGGAGATGTAGCTCTTATAGCAATGCTACCTATGAAAGCACAGATAATTTCTTTTTTGGTGTTTGCACTTTGTYTATACTGCATTTAGTTTAATTCACTGCAGTGAGAAGCAAAATCTAAAAGCAAAGAGTCATTATTTTGTCTGTATCTGTGGGCCTTTACTTTTTTTGGGAATTATGATTACACTCACCTTGACATCTTCCATATGCTGTGAACACCTGTATTCAGATGGAAAACTGATCCTGTGCTCTTAGAAAAAATTGAGAATAACAATTATATTCCATAAAATAATGTAACAGAAAGGATTTAGATGTTTAGCAGGAGTGAAATCAGTATGATTGCCTCTTTTCAATGAACAGGGTTCAGCCYAATCTAGGTGAGAATCTAGCTCTCTGCAGTGCCCATGCTAGAGGTAATAGCAGAGCCTGCAATATTTGGAGAAGTGGCCTGCTGTTTTGATCTTCAAAAAGAGTAGGATAACCCTGTTTTCGTCACTGAAAGTAATGTTAGCCTGTATGGCCAGTCACTTTTTCAAACTTCAGCCTTTCTCTTAGATATCTCCATCACTTTTTTTTTTTCAGTTGTCTCTGCTCTTTTCACCAGGTACAGTAACTTTTTTATCAAAAAACSTCTTGCATMGCTTGAGAAGACTCACCCCATCCAYCTTTGCTGTTTTCTTTGAAGTCTTRTTTTCACATGGCATGTAGAAAAAGTCTGCAAAGAAGCCAGTGCTGCAGGCAACACTTTCTCTAACATTTCCAATGCGTGAAATGTTTCCGTTCAAGTTTCTCAATGGATGAAACAACACAACTCAGCTGTAGTGATGTTTCATTTTGTTCTTCCTGCGCCTCTTGTTCCTGGAAAATATCTACTGAGTAGACTTTGGAGAGTGTCATTGCAGGAAATTATCCTGCGCTGGTGAAGCAGCAGGGAGAGCACATTTTTCTCTCAGCAAAAATTTTTTTGCTTYCCCCAATACCATTTATTTAATTTTTCAGTGCAAGAGAATGTGGTTTTAGATCCTCTGCCTTAATTTGAATTTTAGAGCTGTTCTAAGGTCTATTGTGTTTRTGTGAATGTATAGTGACTTATCAGGTCTGTTCCCTTCTTACATGGAAACTGCACTCACGAGTTCACTGGAGTGTCTCCTGAAGCTTAACAAATATGGTTASTAGAAACAAATTAAAAACTATAATAAAGAAGATAATAATCTACCTTAATCAAAGGCCAATAAYCTCTGTTCCAGGAGGATTAGCAAGAAGTTGAGGTTACACATGAAAGCTTAAGAATCAGTTCTCAATCATATTGAAGCTGAATTAAGTGGCTTGAGGGACCCTAGAGTAACTCCCAGTAAAGATATCYTTATTTACATTTGACCAGCTCTGAATGAGGGTGCACATAATATTCCTAATATAAGTATAATATGGAAATAAGCTTCATTAACTTAATTTCCTGGTAAGAGTGTCCTTTAGGCCAGTGGCAGAAAACTTAATAAAACCCAGTAAAGTTAATAACCCCAAACTTAATAAAACCTATTAGGTAAGAGACTTGACATATTTTCTTAGTGAGTATCTTAATAAATCCCTAAGTCTGATGGTATGAAACAGCAAAGAAATGTATTTTCCCAGTAGAGCTTTCCCAAGATCTCTTATTCAAATAGAAATACAATGTAAACTGGTAATTAATGTCAACATCGGACAAGATGCAGCAGAAACCAAGAGAAGCACAGTTCTGCTCCAGAACATTTCTACTGTCTGAAAGTAATGTCRGGCAGCAGAAGGCGATTCCTTTTACCATTCTTTGTATTATATGACAAAGCTGTTCTAAGAATTGTGGGTGCTGGTGGACAAGGAGCTGGACATGACCCAGCAATGTGTGCTCACAGCCCTGGAAGCCAACAGAGTCCTCAGCTGTACCAGAAGGGGTGTTGAGGGAAGGGATTCACTCCCTCAACTCCACTCTCATGAAACCTCACCTGGAGTTCTGCAGCCAGCTCTGGGGACCCAGCATGAGAGGGACAAAGGGCTGGAGCACCTCTCCTATGAGGACAGYCTGAGAGAGCTGGGGCTGTTTAGCATGGAGAGGAGAAGGCTCTGACCTGCTATCAACCTCGCAGCACCCAAAGCACTGAAATGAGAGCCGGACTTTTTACCGTGGCCTGTAGCTCTAGGACAAGGGGGAATGGCTTCACCCTGAAAAAGTACAGGTTTAAATGAGATGGTAGGAAGAAATGCTTCATTACTGTGAGATGCTGGAACAGGTTGCTCAGAGAATTTCTTTACTTCTTCGKGTGTTCAAGTCATGAGATTGCTGAGGTGCCAGCACAACTCGTACTGGCCTTGTCTGCCTGAGCAGAAAGAAACCAGACTGCAGACTTGTAGAAATTGCAGTCTCTGGGAACTACATTGCTTGCAGTGCTATGAGATGTCTTGCAACACTTTTCTCTATAGACTTTCCAGTGAGTATCAGGGAACTTACAATTTGTGCAAAGTGCTACATTAAAAAAAATAAACTAATGGGATATTACTGTACTCCRTACCTTTTAATGCTAAATGCACAGTGAAAGGTCTGTTTTGATAGATGTAATCTGTGAAAAATACCTACTCAAATGCAGTATTCAGATTATTTCATGGTGTTTAATATTATACTAAACAGATCACTTGGAAGATAATGCAATATAAGAAACAGTTTTGTATAATAATATATAACAGAACTGTAGCCAACAGGATAGAAAAGGAAATTGAAGTTTTAAATGAGGGATGGTATAAACATATAAAGAAAACCTTTCCAATAAACAGTCTTTTGTCAGTTGTCTATACTGTTTATGCTTTAAATAATATTATTAATAATAAGTCAAACATGGAACAAAGTGTGAGCTGCATTATGAATCTGAATCAAACAATGCCAAGCAGAAGAAATTGAAGTTAGTGGGACATTCTGCCTCCTGCAGCACTCCTACATTCCTAAATCTGCATCCAGCTTACATTCAATGAGGATAGAAAAGAGCCATGGACCTGGTGGATTGGATTGATGACCTCAAGTGCAATAACTCTCCACAAAAGCAACATCTCCTTCAATTGTGAGCTGCAATTGATTCTTAGAAGGCCAAAAGTGTTGTGTAACAGGTGCTCTAAGTGGTATGGGTGTTGAAGCAAAGGTCACTCACAGTTTCCTTCCAGTGAGCCAGACACAAAGCCCACCGATGCCAACATGTCACAGAAGAGCTTTCACAACATGCCTCTGTATTTTTCCATTAATTAATCAACCTTATGCAGCTGAGTTTCACAGCCAATAACTGTTAGATGTATCCAATTATTCTAATACAATTGCTCTGAGCCCTTTGTTTTTACAGGCAATGCTGACTGCAGCTTTTCATTGCTCAGTCTGTGGCCTCCTCTCTCTCCTGCTCCCTCCACAGCCCCTGGTGCTGCATTCACATCTCCACCACTGCTGCAGGTCAGTGGTGGCAGAAATGGGAGTTTCAAAAACCTCTGCCAAGCCCTTTGGGTTTGCACACCTGTTGCTAGTCCAGTGTTGCCCATGGGAGCAAACTGGACCTGGGATGAGGTTCTCAGTGGGATTTTTGTTAGCACAGCTTCTGGTCTTGCCTCTTTGGTCACTGGAAGATAACCCTTTCTAATGCTTGAAAATTCACACAAAAGCAAGTGGATAAAAATGTTTATGAAACTTGTGGGTTTTCTTCTAACTAAGAAGCAACAGATGCCATCTGTTTTGTCTCTCATGCTTTATTAGCTGTAAGTTTTGTGCAATTCAATATTCACATTTGACAGTCTTTAACTGAGTCCATATTTATGTAGAGGCCATTCATGAGCAATTTTAAAAGCATAGTGCATAAAATTAGAAAATACATCAAAGTCACAGAAAAAAATCCAAATTGCAACACGTTTTCACTTTCTGACCTTTTTTCTTCTAAATTTCCTTCTAAATGCTATTTCAAGAGAGCTGAGACATTGACATTAATGCAAATTTTCTTTTAATAGGGAAATTATTTTTCATTGTTTTTCATAGCAGATTATACAGCCTCTGGAAAAAGAAAGCAAAGTGTGTTTCAGATGAAATAAACTGCACTGTCTCTGTGCACAGCAATACAAGATATTTACATTCTATACAGATGGCTGTATGCATACATACATTACTTTACAAAGCAATAAATAATATTCATAGGAGGTATCAAATTTATACACATTTTTTGAAATACGTACAATCTTGTAGTTTTTAAGTAAGCTTTTGCACACATGCACYTGGAAACTGAAATGAAGGGGGCTGTGTCTTCTGCTGTCCTCAGAGTGCGCTGCTGATAAAGCTGTGGCTTCTCATCCTGCTGTTCTGATTTTTATAAAAAGCAAATACTGTGTGGTCTCTTTAAGATATTTTTAAGTGCATGTCATGGTAATGGATTGCCACCCTTCCTGAATTGATTCCTGGCTTGTTCTAGATTGCCAGCAACTGGTCCTGAATGCACATTCAGAATGACTGGAAGTGCTCAATAATTTTTCCTCCCGGAACAAACAACCGAACTTGAAATGCCCTCCTGGAGTTTAGTGTTCACCACTCCCTCAAAGGGCTCCACTTCTTGGAAAGAGGTGATTTCTGCCTGGAGACTGCTAACTGAGTGAGGGCATAAAATTAGAGTGTTTTTCAACCTAGACCCTGTCCCTCAGATGATAGTGTGAAGTTTGCCTCTTCTCTGTAATGCAACACTACACTTATAGGGAGAAACAAACCCACTTTTCACAAGCTTTGTTTTGGTCATCAATAAATTGGTTTTTTCCTACAGATTGTCCCTTTCATGGCACGTMTGAGTGTGTATCAGATCAAGGACCATTTCTCTTGTTCTTTACCTTCAGCCTCTGGCATAGATAGCAAAAGTCTAAGTACTGTAGGCATGAGATTGGCTTGAGAGCTTTCTGGATTTGCTATTACCTTCTTCTAAATGAATCTATGGCAGAAAGACATTTTTATTCTGACTATTCCTCCCTATTCAGTCTGCTACATGAGTAACCACATGGCACAGGGGAGACAGGCCATAAGTTAGACTTCTGGTCTAGCAGAGCTGGAGCAAGCTGTCTAAAGTGGTTCCACAGGGTCCCTTTGGCCATTGGGAGTGTTTTCACAGCCAATTCCCCTTATCATGCCAGTGGGGAGTTTGACAACCCCAGAGGGACAAATGAGCAAAGACCTGAACCACCATCTGAAGAAGTCTCCTATATGCCTCATGAAGGTGACTTGTGGGGAGTAAAAGACTCATTCTCCTTGTTGAACCTAAGAGTCAGCCTAAGGTGACGTGAGATGCTGGTGACAGGGCAGCAGCTGGTAAGAGTAGAATAATGGGGCATCAGGTACATCCTTCTGCTGGCCAGCAGGGAGACAGAGCTGATCAGAGAGACTCAGATCAATGTGCTGGGACTTAGCCATTAGGCATTAGACATTAGCCATTTAAAAGTTAGGCATTCAGCCCATGTGGTCAGCTGGAGTTGGTCTGGGATATGGGAGATAGGGCCTGGGTCTCATGCAAAGGGAGGTGTCCAAAACAGGGGGTATGGTGTGCACTGGATGTGCCTGTCCATCTCCATGGATTGGTGAGGATGTGCCTGTCCATCTCCATAGACTGGTGAGGATGTGCCTGTCCATCTCCATGGACTGGTGAGGACAAGCTGGATGCTCAACAAGGCTGGGTGCCTGCTTTTATCAGTGCTGTAGGCAGGAGAGTGGCACCCCACACCTTTGGAACTATGCTCAACTTTGTTGCTGACCTCCAGGGCCAGTGAGCCACCCATTTCTACCTGCTTTGATTTGGGTTTAGGCAATCATAAAACACAGATAGAAACATCACCTTTTTTTAAAAAAACTTTCCTTTAACCCTTTGAAACATTTTGGACAAGGAGACTTGCTCAATGGACASGTTTTATAGTCTTCCTTCTCTGCCTCAGTGCAAAGCCTGGTGTCAAATCCACCCCCATTAAAACCCAGCTGCAGAGGGATGTTGGTGTGAGTARTACACTGACTCTGAAGCTGGAAGTGCTGACACAAAGCCCAGATCCATCACTTCAAAGCGACACACTGGGTGGACCTGACTTGCCTGGAAAACACAGAGTAGCCATTACAAAGAGATGCTCAACATAAGGCAGGCATTTTGCCAGTAAGTGTAATTAATTTACATTAAGATAGATTCAATCTTTTATTTCAAAAGAATTCTAGGATTGATTCTCTTTAATTCATATCCACTTACAGTGAAACAGTCAAGCTAATCACAGAAATCATTTGAAGTAGCTATTTCCATAAACAAGCAATTAGGCACTTATAAAATGACTTTTAGATGTGATTTTAATATAAAATGAGACAGTCTTCATTGATAATCTCAGCATTAAGCAGAATGTTATTCAGTCTCTATTCTTTAAAGATTTTACAATTGCTGTGCTCAATTATTAGGAAGTAATAAAGACATGATACTAATCCAGCTGGCCAGCAGTGAGGGACTTTCCAAAGGGGGACTCTTTCCAAAGGGARCTCTTTCATCCCTTGTGTGGCATGACCTGCACAGTGCCCTACCTSTGTGAGGACTCATGGGTTGAGTGTGAATCCTCATGAAACTCCACCAATTTCAAGGTGCTGAGCCTTTCAAGGTGGCCTGAACAGTTACCARTTAAACTTCAGGCTTCCTAGGGGAGCCATTACAATGGAGAAATAAGTTACAGGAGATCTGCAGCCTGGGCCCAAGCAGCAGCACCTGGGGTGCCTGAAGCACCATTTGGAGATGTGCAGTGCCTCTTCTTCCATGGGTGCAGCTGCCTGCAGCCCCAGCTGCAGCGGGATGGCAGGGGTGGAACCCTGCCAGCCCTCCTGGGAGGAGAGAGGGGTCAGGGCAAGGTGTCTGACCAAAAGGAGTGTGTGAGCACCAGGCTGGCCCAGGCTGCTGGCTCTGGGAGGSTCTGGCTGCAGAGGTGCATGTGAGATGTACAGCCCCTGCAAGAAACACCCTGTGCCAGGGAGGGCTGCAGGAACAGCAGCTGGTCCAGCCCATCTGCCAACCCCCTGAAGGCTGGCTGAACTCCTCTGGGAAGGATGTCTGTATCTACCCAAGCTAAAATACAYGTTACAGGCTAACAACAACTTTTCTGTTCCTAAATAAATAGCAATTTGCAGAAGACCCAAGTCAGCGAAAATCAGCTATCTTCCCTCCATGATTTTCAGGGTTAAAAGACAGTATCACATATCAAGATGATGTAAAAAAAAAATACAATGAAGTGAGGGTAGCACAAATATTTCAGTAAGGGGTAGAAAACTCTCAGGTTTGAACAATGCCATCTAAATATTTCCTTACATCTTCGAACTGCTGCCATCGTAGTCTTGGAAAGGGCAATATCAGTAATCTCTAATGATTTATGGTGAATGACAGAGGCCCATCACCTGCTGTGGTTTCCTAGGATGGAGAGGATAAGCTACCCTGTTATCATGGCCCAGCACTAACAATGAGCAGTTAGCATTCAGGGGATTGCTCACTGCTCAGATAAGCAGCACTGAGCTGCCTTTAAAGAAGGCTGAAAGACAGGGATTTTTCCCCAACTGAATACACACAGATTGTTTTCYGCTGTAAAAAAATTATTTTGTCAGAAAAATGAGGAATAAGGTATATTATTTCTGCCAAACCATGCATAAAAATATAATCTTTCTGGGGTTTAACTATAACATTCATTCCACATAAATCAAGCTAATTGGGAGAATCAGGATTACACATATCAGTAACAGGCTTCCTGCTTTCTTGTTAGGTGAACAGAGATGCTTTGAATTTTTGTTTGTTATTTAAAACAAAGAAAAACTCATTACCTTATGTATTTTTGGTGGATTTTTTRAAATAACTATTTGAGTTCAACAAATATTTTCATAAATAAATATTTGTGTTTAAAACTAAAACTCTTCCTTTTCACCATCTGATATTTTTTCTTGCTTGCACCTATTGTTGCAATGCAGCAGAATCATACACCTTTTATTTTTCATATTTAAACATATTCTAAAAGGCAACATTTGGAAATACTGCAAGAAAAAATCCTCTTCTAGRCAGAGGTGAGGAATCGCAGTTGTTTATCTGGTGTCAGTATTAGCAAGGTGCTATAGTTTTTGGTCCTTYGTGATGATTTTTCAAACCTACAATAAATAGTTTTAGAGCCAAATTGCTCAGAATAATCTAAACTAAAGCAAGAACAGCTGAAARCTGTGATTCACTTGGCATCTTCATCTCCCACCAGGTTCAGGAAGGGAATTCAGGAATTTCAGAAAAAAATTAATTCCTAATGAAGAACAATTTTTTATCCTATTTAATTTCTCCTTAGCAAACAGGGACATAATATAAGCATGAACATAACTCAATATAGAATCAAAAAATGGTTTGGTTTGGAAGGAGCCATAAAGACCATCTAGTTCCAGTCCCTGTCTCAAGGGCCTGGRTACCTTCCACTAGACCAGGTTGCTCAGAGCCCCATCCAGCCTGGCCTTGAACTCTTCCAGGAATGGGGTATTCACAACTTCTCTGGACATCCTCTTCCAGTGCCTCACCACCCTCACAGTAAATTYTTTCTTCCATATGTCAAAACCTAAATTTCCCCTTTTTCGGTCTGAACCCATTGCTCCCTGTCCTGTCACTGCAGTTCCTGATGCAGAGTGCCTCTCCAGCTTCAGTGCAGTCCCCCTTCAGGTACTGGATCTGTCCCTGTTCAATGTTAGTTTTGCATTTCACACCAGTTCAGCAAATGGCAGCCATGTATTTTTTTAGTGCCTCTCTGCCTGGTGGCACTTGTGACSCAGGGGGAAAGCAGAGCTGCACTGYGGGAACAGCAACAGTGCCCTGCTGTGCCCCACGCACAGCCTGACCCACACTGGCACCCTGCAGACACCTGGAATGGCACAACTGCCATGTGTCACACAGCACAGGCCAGACTGAACCCAAAGGGCTCCCTGGTTCAAAGGGAGTTTCACTTTTCCACTTTAAAGTTCCTCAGGCTYCCAGGAGCCAGGCATTCCAGGGACACTGAAACATAGCATTCCTTAAAATCATGGTCTGAGTTGCTACTGCAGAGCTTCCAGCGCTGATGGAGAGGGCTGAAAGGAGGGTGGAGAGCCACCCCAGGGTCACAGCCAGGGACTGCAAGGCCTCCCAGGACTGGGCAGTACCTGAGGGCACAGTGCYGGAGTTGCCTGCCAGGATTTTATCTTGGGCACAGGTTTTCTTGGGATATGCTTGGGCACAAGTTTTATCTTTGGCACTTTGAAAATTTATCAAACAAACAAAACGCTGCAGACAACGCTCCAGGTTCAAAGAATCAGCACTGCAGCTGTGCCAGCAAACACTGGGAGAGCCCTAGATAAGGGATCAGGCTGCTGCAACAGTGTAAAGTACATCGTGTTTTTGAAACCAAGGTAATGAGACAAGGAGTGAGAAAGACACAAAAAAATTGCAGCTACAAATATTTCAGTTACATGCTGGCATATTTCAGAAAACTTTCTTGAATCTTCCTTCCTTCCCTGATCTTACCTGCTGCATTGATATTTTTCATTATTTTAATATGAGGATGAAATAGAAATAATTCCAACCTCAGGTTTGCTCTTTCAATGGTTTTAAAAAATGAGTGCAAGTATGTGAAATATGTTTCAAAATACTTTTTGCAAGGAACTTTTTTTAATGTATTTTTTTTACAGACCCATTGAATTGTCTTAAAGATATTGGACAGGGAGCCAAAGATCTGAATAAAATGAAGAATGTTAATGAAAGTTGACATCTCATTTGAAAAGACTCGATCTAATTTTCTAAATACTAAAATAACTTGTATGTATCTTAGATTCTGATGAAAAGATTGCATTTTTCATGGAGCTCCCCCTAAATTTAAGCCTATCAGATGCAAAAACAAAGTTAAAAGGAATCACAGAATCACAGAATCATTAATTTTGGAAAGACCTCTAAGGTCATTGAGTTCAACCAGCAGTGCCAAGTCCATCACTAAACAGAAMTGAGCACCTTAAGTAGGAGTGAGGCTGTGACACATGTGGACAACCTGCAGCTGCATTTCTGGAAAGCACTTTTCAGACCAGAGCCATAGCCTTTTTCTGTTCTTGGAGGAGTCACTAGCTCTGGTTTGAAGTATATAATCAATAGCACTTATTTAAATCTACAGTGCTAAATCTTCATAGCTCTCCTGTGTTCAAAACAATGCCTTTCTTAGGGAGGCAGGGTGTTTGATGCAGCATAGCCCTAAGGGAGTTATAACAGTGCTCTTTTCCCCATATTTATGATTTTCTCATTTTTATGATTCATGATTTATGATTTATGATTTTTAGTCCCTTCCCTCAGAGGAAGGGACTAAAAATTCAGAAACTTTTGAAGTCTCTTGTAGAACAACAGTRATCTCTTGTTTGTTACCAAACAGGAGGACACATTGTGTAGCACACCTGGTGTGTTTGCTGTTGAAGTATGTAATTCCTGCTTCCCTTTGATTAAATTCTTACCAGGATGAAGAAAATATTTAATAAAAATACCTTAGGCCAGATAAATTTTTCTCATTTTGAAATGTCATAAACAGCTCAGAATTCAACCAAACCCTCGGAACTGGTTGCAGACTGAGTTTCTGGTACTGTATGTGGCTTCATAGTGAAGATTAGGGAAAGCACTGAAAATTTTAGTAAGGGAGGACCTCAGCTAGCTCAGTAAATTGAAATTAACATCATAGTGACACAGTCAGCCAAGCCAGGGCATTGACTCGTGTAAAATAACCCTATCCCATTAGTTTTCAGCCTGACTGGGATGTGGGGACACTGATGACYGCAGCAGGGGGTGACACACAGGTGGCAGTGCCCAGGGCTSGGGGGGAGCAGGGCAGTGTTACCCTTGGCAGSACAGTGGTGTGGCCCCATCCTCAGCTCAYGTACCTGCGTGTCCAGCCTCATCCCGAGCACAAAAGGGAAAATGAGGCGAAGTTTTCAGAGCTCTGCCTTTGGCATCAGTGCCTGTTTGAGTCCTTGGAGACAGCAGATCCCACCAGCATCCCAAAGCAGCTGCAGACACAGGCTGAGAGCTTTTACACTGCACACATGACTTTTYCTACAAACACAGAGCAAACCCAGGTAAAGTTTTACCAGCTTTAATGTATCTTTTGGTGTGGTAATGAAAAGGATCATCATCAAAGAAGATAAGGACCATTAAAAACCCAATATTCTGCTACAGTGATTGGTTTATGGCCTCATTTGGCAGCAGTTTTATTTATCAGGTGCGCAGCTTCATTGAATGTCTTATAGCCCAGGCGCTTCAGGAGTTTATTATCTGCAGGACACTGTGCTCCTGTTCCAGAATAGATGGTATCTGGAACAGGAATTGTTCTGGGGCAAACTTTACTGTAGACCTGTTTCTCCAATCTGTCAGCCAGTTTTGGCACTCTGTCTCCACAGATTTCTGTGAAGACAGTAGGGAAAAATGTAGGCTGGAGATCACACCTTGCATTGCTGATAGCTTCAGTTTCTGCTATTGCCTGCCCTTAGTTAAACCCAACTCAAATTTTGTGGTACCACTTGGGTGATGGAACTTTCACTATCTCACACCTTTGAAGACAGGAAGAACAAAACAGTAATGCTTGGAAATTGCCTGCTGTCTCTTCCACAACACAGCAAAAGCTCACACAGTTGAAAGCTGTAAACATATTCCAACTCACATTTATTCACGTTACTGCTTTCACATTGACGTGGTGCAAGATACTGCTCATTTCAGATGGGGCCACAGACATGCCCCAGTAAACTCTTGGTATCTTTTAGACCATGAATTAACACTGTRCTCAGGACATTAATAAATACTTGAAAAGTCTGTAAATGACCTATGTTGAACTCCTTTGTAAAAGTATTAACCTTATGTAAATGGATTTATTTCTATGTCAAAATACATTACACCATGAAGTGATGGATGCAACTGTTCTGACAAATTGTGTGCRCCTGATATGGTCTTTATCACTGCTGCAAGTCTGCATAAGTATGGGATTGAGCAGGAAATKATGAAGATTCTGCAGAGCCAAAAAAGATTTGATCTTAAGGTGCTCATTTTGCTCTCATTGAAAGCACAGCAGCACTTCCCAGGGAGATCCTGTGGGCTGGTGCTCAATGATCTGATGCTCTGGCGATGCCTCAGTCCAGGGTGAAATGCTGGATGCTTCAGCCTCAGCCCAAGATGAAATGCTGCTTGCTTCAAGCTCCTCTGAGCTCTCTGAGCACACCACACCTCCTTGCATGGGCGTATGCATGCATGCGTGTGTGTGCTGCTCACCATGCCACGGAGCAAAGTCCAGCAGCCATGCCCAGCAGYTGATGTCCCTTTTAGACACAGCCTTCGTGGCAGATGTGGTTGCCATTGATCAGGCTGAAGGTGGCCAGGGAGTGGTTGGTGCTCTTGAGGGAGGTCATTCGTGTGGTGCTCCTGGCCATGCTGTGGGAGCGGATGAGCAGGCGAGCCCTGCAGCACAGCAGCTGGTTGTTGAACTGCTTCCGAAAGCTCTTGCTCAGCAAGTAGAGAGCAAAGGGGTTGACACAAGAGTTAGTGAAGGCCAGGATCCGAGCACAGATGCTGGCAATGAAATGCAGCACGGAGGTGTCCACCTCGGAGTAGTGGTAGGAGCGGTACAAGTAGATGATGTGGGTGGGCAGCCAGCAGAAGGCGAAGAGGCACACGAAGACCAGCACGGTCCTGGCCAGGCGCTTACGGGACTCAATCTGGACAAAGAAAGAGAAACACAGATTAGCTGCTGTTCCTAGCTCAGGCTTCCTATTTTTGCCAGTGCTGCAGCTTTTCAGCTAACATACAGCACGTAGCACATCCAGAGCAGGGAAATCTGGACTGCAGGTGAACACAGTCAAGAATTCTCCTTGTCTCTCCTCAACCCCYTTCTCTTATAAACAAGTAATTCTGAGAATTTATTACATAAGAAGTAGTCTTTCTTTTCCTTTCTGTTTAGAAATAAAATTTCCAGTGGCTTGTCACTTTGCAAAATCCCAGCTCTGGCAAGAAAAGTGTGGACAATCTGCATTAGTTATCCACACATAATATATACAATAATATGTAATTTTAATAAATTACCTTATTATTATTCCTATTATTATAATTAATTATCCTGTAGGAGTCTGGGATATTTCACAGAGCTCACAGGCAGGACATTCTGCCATGGGGCCATGTGGTGTATGTACACAAAAGTGCTGTCAAAGCTCAGAGCCCTTTAAGACCAAGCTCAGCACTCAGAGTCTGAAGCAATGGAGAAACAAAAATAAGGATATTCTGTGCTTAGAGGAACACCAAGGCAGCAGCGAGGTGGACCCTTCWGCTGAAAGCACTGGAACCACCAGGAGAGAGCTACAGGTGGTGAATAGATGGATGACCACCTCTAGGCAGAATCCGAGCTTTGTCAGGGAAAGGTGCTTTCACAAAGCCAGCCAGCACGCAGTATAGCCTTCATGCAGACCAGCCACACTTTTGTTTTACTTTTTGCTTCTACAGGCTTGGAGTCAACCCAAAGGTATTGCACAACTGAGGGGAGCTGAGGTAAACCATACCTTGTCTTTTGCCTGCAAGTGCTGTACGTTAAGATAACAAAGCCACTGAAAAACACATCTCTCTTCCTTATGAATGCAAAAGCCATGAAGAAGGTTGCCCAAAAAATAGAGGACAGAGCTGCCCAGAAAAACCTGCTAAAATRCACCACTCCCTGGGAGAGGTAATGCAGCCAGAGTTTGCAGGATTGGAAAATGTAACATTGCTGAACTTTTAGGGTTCCCTAATGTTCTCCTCTGTGGTAATCCCACWAAAGCTCCCCAGACACTCCTAGAGGATTAGCTGCATCCCACTTCTGGTACTTAAGTAGGATGTGAATGGCCTGCAACTGCCCCTAGCCTCAGCCCTGCTGCCCTTGCTCCTGCCCCAGTGTGGCCACAGCGCCTGGCCGGGCTCCCAGGACACTGCCCCATCCTCACTCTGCTTCCAAGCTCCACAGGTAAATCAGAAACTGAGCATTTYACACAGGCTGATCTGTTCTCAGGACAGCTGCAAGCAGGAAGCAGGCAGGAGAGACACTGYAAGCCCATTTGGACTTTATTTCATGCCCCTTTAATGGCACAGACTGCAAATCAGCCATTGAGCTCAGGAGGGACTGACATGCACCAGATGATAAYGTCTCCAGCGAGCAGGCTGAAATTAAATCCTTTGAGAAAGGGCTCTCCTTGGCTAAACCATATATTCTTTTAAAATGTATTCTTAATTTGATATAGGGCTATTGAGGCCACATCTGCACTATAAAGAAAGGAAGCAATGCAATAAAGAAATCGATACCAGTTATCTCAGATGGAGACGTATAGCACTTGAATGCACTGCAGGACAGGAATGATGGACGGAGGGTGCTAGACCAGCCTGGCCTTTTGCTTTCTTTAGAGCTCTCTCCCCAAAACCAAAGGGGAAAGGGCTGCTTGTACTGCTCACTTTATTGCCACTAATCAAAACAGCCATCGAATCAGCAGAGAAATGGCCTGCGGGGGAAAAGATTTACGCACATTCAGAAAGGAAAAAGGATAAGGATTTCAGGGATCACACATCATTTGATGGGCAAAACCCAAGTCTTTCCAGCCTTACTGCTTCAGCATAGCACCTGAAGGCTGGGTAAGATGATTTTGTWGGGTCAGTCTAAGGTGGAGGTGTCAGATGGGTGCAATTGAGTGGACAATTGCTCAGCTACAAATGGCTTGTGCCAGTTTTGCTGAGGGTGAAGCACACTTCAGTTAAAAAGAAGAGGTAAGGCAAACAAGATAAACACCTCAGGGTAAATAGGCTGTTTAGAAACAGGCAAGGCTTCATCCAAGGTCCTCCCTCTGACAAAGCAACTTAGTGAAGTTTTGATTTTCTCCCATATCACCCCTTTGCTTCAATCTGAAAAGGCTGTATCTGCTCTGCCCCTTTCCCTGCATCCTAGTCAATACCTTTCCAGGCTTTGGCAAGGGTCTCCTGCTATGCTTGCCATGGTAACCATCCTGCCAAAGTCTCTGAACTTACAAACAGGAGGAGATGCTTTAACTCTTTAGCCCTGTATTATGGCTTCTTTCACCCATTTAAATTCTTTTACCCCACCTAATCTATTAAAATCAGTACGACAGACACGGTCTGTCACCGTATAAATTTCCCTATATTCCCTCTTTCTTCCCAGATGTAAAGAAAATGTGGATTTTTGAAGAAAATAAATCTCTACCTGTTTCCTCACATGCACATTTCCTTCCACGGGGATGTTGTAAGCACTTCGGATCAAATTCTTAGCAATAAAATAATAATATACTGAAATTACAGATAGGGGAATAATATAAAATATGAGAAATGACACCATTGAGTGAATTTTGGGATGCAGCCCATCTGAATGAGGGTAAGGAGCACAGCTGATAAAGGTTTTATTAGTCCCTTTGTCATGGAAAGGGTGCAGATCTGAAAATACTGCTTCAGGGATGGCAAGCAACATGGATACAATCCAGATTATAGCAGCTCTCATACAAATCTTCATCAGTGCATGCGATGCTTGGATCTCCATTGGCCTTACTATAGCTTTATACCTAAAAAAACAAACAAAAAAAGGATACAGTTTATTGATCTCAACATTCAAGCATAGTATTACTGCTTTTCCCTTCCATTCAGAAATAAAAACACAAACAAAATCATTCTTTACTCAAGACTGGATTTTTTCTGGTGTTTTTAATTTAAATATTTTCAATAGATTTCTCAATTTAAACCAGAGCCACCTGTCATCAGTTCATTCAGTTTCATGTGTATTGATTATGAGTTMATTTAATTTGTAATTGACCCAACAAAGCACAGGGCTCCCTGACATTAACATGTTAATTAATATTAATGACATTAATATGTGTCCAAACAGCATTAAGACAGGAAGTGCAATCATAAACTTCTCTTCCAAAGTGAAGAGCAGCAGCTTATATCCCAGAACWGTGCTGAAGGAAACTGGGCTGAGATTTTGACACACTTTACAAGCTGTGAGTATAGCAATCTCCTGCAAATCTTGTTTTTTCTCAAGCTACAAAGAGCATGCTGCCTGCTTACTTGCTGTTTGGTGGTGTAGCAGGCAAGAGTTTTCTCTAACTCAATGCATTGAGGTAAAGTAGCCAGAAGTGCTGAGTCTCTTGCAGAAAATCACTATTATTGCTTGCTACTCTAGATATAGAGACATTTTTTGACTTGAAATGTTGTCTTTCATKACTTCAGCCTTTCAGAAAATTGTGCTTTAGAATCCAAGAATATCAAAGAATTAAGCTTATTTGAAATTGGTGTGTGTAATGAGAGGAATGGAAAACATCAGAGCTTGCTGGAGCCCTGCTTTGTCAGGATTTGACACTCCAAGCAAGCCACAACTCACATATGCATTTAAGGAACATAGTAGAAGAAAAAAAAAGGTAATTAGGAAGGAGTATCTACAGGTTTCACAAATTAGCACGGAGGGTCATTTTTATAACAGTTACAAACTGTTGGATATTTCTTCCAGGATCTGCCTCACTCTGCCCGTGGTGCACTTGGCTCCCCGTTGGTCACTGCTCCTTGGGGACCGCTGTGTGCCTGGGTCCTGGTGCTCCCAGCCCTCTCTGGCATGGCAGGGTACATCCCATCAGCTCCTCAGTCCATCTCTAAGCTCCTTCCAGCATCCTGGCTCCTTCAGACAGCTGAAGTGGGCRCTGGGGTGGGAGCAGAGGCAGTGAGCACGAACACCGTGCCCGAGTGCGGGCGGCACAGCGGGGCCCTCCCTCCAGGCAGCAGCACAAACCGGGCTCCACGGACACTCCGTGAGTCCCCACCTGCTACAGCCGGCATTGTCCTGAAGCTCAACATCTGAAAGAGGAGTCCAGCAGTCCTGAATGTTTTAAATGTGTACTTGCTTTATTTGCAGGGTAAGCATGCATTCAGCTTCTGATTATATGCAGTATCCTGCTCAGCACACCCAGCTTTCCCTCCATGTAGGTATATATGTGTCTGTGTATCTTTGTGTATGATTTTAAACACACACACATATTTATATGCATGTACATCTATGTATACATAACTACATACATAGGGACATACTTATTTTTACGAAGACTGCATCTATRCATTTTATCATTTGCAGGTATTTCTTCATACAGGTGTGTCTTGTGTAGAGGACTTTTTCTTTCATGTACTACCAACACCGTGCTCAGTAGTTTGCTGTTTAAGCACTTATTCTCCAAGCTCCCCTTTTTTCCAGCTGTAGTGGCCAGACACAGTATTTTTAAGGCTTGCTTAGCACCTCTTTAACTTTCACTCTGAAAACTGTGGATTAAGTGGTGTCATACCACAAAGCACAATCTTCCAGCACCAGATCATAAACTCAGGCGAAGAACGTCACAGCTCTTAAACAAATATGGTGCTCTGGCTATTGCAGTCATAAAACAGAAATGCTAGGCAGATTACTAAAGGAGTGGTGTTAAAATAGCTCCATTTATAGTCTCATTGACCAGATATAGATTATTGACAAAAACATTAGCTCACTGAAAGTCTTCAGTAAATCTTAAAGAAGAGAAATGCAAAAAGAAATTAATAATATATCAAGGTATTAGCAAATTTGGTTGATTCAGAGATCTTTCTGCTGGTATTTACTGTATGCTTATCAAYATGACATATTAGCATGATTATTTCAGGGATTGTCTTACAAAATATAGACAGCTGAGAGAAAATTTTCAAGTATTATGTTCCAGGAACATGGATAAGTTAAAGAATATAGAGAAACTGTTTAATTTTTATTAACATTAATGAGTTGAGGGAGCCAGAAAATTACTCCATTTCAAGTTATTGGTACATTTTAATCAGAGATGGCATACAAAAACAATTTAATTTGGACAGAACATAATTAGAAATGTCTAGGAATGCTGGCACTGACTACTAGGCATTTAGTGCATTTTTAAAGCCTCCTACAGCATATGTAAGAGAAGATATGAGAGAAGTTTTGCTTGCAAAGGGTTCAGTGTAGATCCATAGGATGGGAGTGAAAGAACAGAAAGATAAAACAGAGGAAACAAAGCTAGAAAACAGATTTTGAAAATATAAGTTCCCAGGTGCAGGACCACAGGTAGGTATTTTCTCAATAGCCTGACAATCAAATAAAATTATTTTGCTGACTATCTGCATGACTTCCTTGATGGTGGGTAAATTTAAGCAGAAATCTCCATTAATCTTTGTTACTCTCCAWGTATTGATGTGTGAGTGATCAGTACTGATCTGGTAAGAATCCCCATTTCCAGCTGCCTTGCTGATGTGTCAGTGGCTCTCTCCAGTTTGTGTTCCAGCATTCCACTCTCCCGTGCCAGCTCAGGCTCTGGACAGCAGCTGCAGGGGCTGCTCCTGGTGAGGGCAAAGGGGRTGAGGAGTTGGCTCCCCTGGCTGGTGCTTAGGCTGGGACACCACTAGATTTTCCTGTTGCTGGTGTTCAGGGTGTGAAAAAGTTGCATCTCCTGATTGGCTTCTGAGTGGGGCTCAGAAAGGCCTTCACTCCTTTACTTTTCCATACCACTCTCCTGGCAGGGTCAAGCCCGCGGTTTATAATTTATTTGAAATTTCTTCAGAACTTCCTCCAGGTAGACTGGATTTGAGTAGYAGCTCATTCTGCTTTTCAGCATGTGTATTTCCAGTTTGTATGTCAAATAATATTTCAAGTTTTTATAGCTTTGTCCTCTGCCATTTGTTTTTCAATGAGTTAGCCTGAGGCATGCAACTTTCCTGTATTTAACATCCAGCACGTAAATATTTCAACCCACTTTGAAGGAGACATTGATGAATATACCTATACACCTTAGAGGAGCCATGGATCTCATGGAACTGACCTTTCATGCATAATTTTTAGCCCAGGTCATAACATGGCCTCTGAGAATGTGAGTCACATTGCATGATCAACCGTCTGCAGTAGATCTAGACATGGCCCTRGACAGATCACCTCTCCTGCTCACACATTCAGTCTCTAATTATTGAATTATTGTTTGAAATATATATATATTCTTTTTAGGTAAACTTCTTTCCCAATTGGCTTTTAAAGAATTTTTTGAAAAAGTTTAAAAAACAGAGGTACAATTCATGCACTGCAACAAAGCCCAATACTTCAAAATATGCTTTGTGAAGATTCAGTTGAATTAAATAAAACACAGTCAAGAACTCATGCCAAACAGCCCAGATGRAAATGACTGAGTTGCTGATCTGATTGGAAATATGAAAGAAATGCTGCCCTTCACTACTGCTCAGTCTTTGAATTTCTCTGYTCCCACTGGTGAAGCAGCCAGGTACACTGCAGCTGCCAGTCACCTCCCAGCCAGGATGGATGCCAGTCAGCTCCTTGTCWCACAGTCTCACTCAAAGAAGCCCTCAAAAGAAATTACTCATGGGGCTATCCTAAGTGTGCTTAATGTAACTGCAATTCATGAGGCACTGTGAGGATTCCCCTGCTAAGGAAATCCTCCCCACGCCAGCCACAGTGACTCTGTTGCTGTCCCTGTTCTCCAGGACAGTATTCAAGCCTCCAAGAGAAAGCTGTGAGAAAGGTGATTGTGTTTCTTCAACCCAGAAAACCTGATCACTTTTTAACCTAATCCCAAAAATTCATTGTGGATTGGTRGGAGTCCACAGAGCATATGCATCTCCACTGAATCCTTGAAAACATCTTTYATACATCCCTTAGGATCTCTATCGTGCTCATTGAGTAATTGTTTCTCACAACTGAAACTACTGAAATGACCATAAACCACTAAAATGTGGCACACCCAAGGTCTTTCTGTGGTAAATACTTTTCCCACTGAGGTTACTACGCCAGGGAAACAGGAAAACTGTGTCATTGTCCCTGTGTTAATAATAATGTAACTAAGGATAGCATCACCTAATGTACTCTAAAGCTTGGAGTATGCAAACATTGGTTAATACCATGCACTTAGCCCCAAAGCTGCAGCTTCAAATATAAACTCAGAAGTAGCTGCAGCATGAAAAAGACACTTACAGATACACTGTCCAAAGATACCAACCAAAATATGTCCCCAAATGGATATCAGTGTTTCCTAGGTGTAGTTTCTCTGTTGGTACAAAAATATTTTATCCATCTTTKTGCTCCTCAGCTGAGCCAAGAAAATACACGTCACCTGAAGCATGAACAGGCTTTGCCTTCAAAGCCWTACTGCCTATACATTTGTAAGCACAGAAGGGCTGCAATTTTGCTCTCTGGGGAAGAAAGGACCTTATCCAGAAAGACTGCAGCCTCTGTGCTCCCTTGATGGCTTTTTCCTTTCACCTTCATCCACTTACTTATGCCTGCTACAACTGCCACAAAAATTAAATGAAAACAACTAAAGCATGGGGAGGAAAATCAGATGTTTCCCTGGGATTTTAAATTAATTTAGCTCAACATGGCTAAGTCTCTGGTTTTGTGTTTTGTTTTTTTTTTTATTTTTTTAGGGAAGTAACTTTATGTTGTGTGGAGAAGCTATAGGCAGCCTCAGCTTGCTCTCCTCTTCTATGACTGCTTGGTATTAATGGCTTTCTCCCTTCCCTTATGACAGCAAGGAAAGCTAATGTAGATGACCCAGGAGTGTAGGGAGAGAAAATGGCTGAAAAAGACTCTGCCACAGAGTACTGCCCTTTTCTCAGTCCTTCCAAGCACGTCCATCTTTCTACAGCTTAACATCACACTTGCAAGAAATGTAAGAGGATAAAAAGATCTGCCCATCTTTCCTCCAGAGAAAAGGGACAGTGGCCCTCCAGACTGAATTTGCAGGAGTACTTAAATGTCAAGGAAAGTTTCCCCCAAGTAGTATCATCTGTTACTATGCCCTACACCTTTTATATAAAAAGATCCTGTGCCCCACTCCTGAATTTGTATCATGGTTTAAAATCCAAGTGTATTAAAACCTGTTCAAACAAGATTTCAGAAGCTTTGTCCACCTTTCCTTCATTACTGATCCCACTRTTTAGACTGCATGAGGCTGGTGGAAAGATGTACATATTGCCACTTTCTTTCTCTCTGAAGGGAGAAATCCACTTACAAAGTTTTGAATCTGTTTGAACTGTGCTCTATTTTGAGAAGTTGAATTAGTTTGAAACTCAGACTTAAATAAAAAAAGCAGGGGTTGGCTGGAACAAACTGATGTCTTACAGAAACAGTCATGTAAATTGCTGAGAAGTGAAAACACCGCGTTCCTCCCAGTTCTGGGAAATGTGCTCCTGAAATTGCCACGACTTCCTGTGGTAAGGATGGAAGAACTGCCTCTCAGTCAGCATGTCCCCCATACTTCTGTTCCCACTTGTAACTGAGTCACTTGTAGTGAGAAAAGTGCAATTTGCAGTTCCTCTGATCCCCACTCATCTGTTTCCATTTGCAAGGTTAATGGCACATTGGTCTGGTCCTGGCCTGACAACAGACCAAACACAAATCCTTTCATTAAGATTTTGCAATTAAGTTCTAAGAGCATCACATTAATGTTTTGCCCACATAATATGAAAGACTGGCTCAATTACCATGCAAAAAAGCCTCAGGCAACAGAGAAAAATTGATGCCATGGAAAAACTACATGAATGAAGAAGATGGAGCCCTGTTGAGTGTGAAGCTCCACCTGGAAAGCAAGAAAAGAGTCTTGTTAAATATACCAAGAAATTTATGACAAATGCAATGCCAAAAACTTTCTTTATTGTTTCCACCATGGATGTTATGAATATTTATAGCTCTGAAGACAATTCAGTAAATCCACAAAATTGCTAGACTGTCTAACCCATCAACGCATTCCGACAACCTATTCTGGGTCTATCTGCTTTCTGCATACTTAGTTAAGATTATCATTATTATGCATGATTCTTGAGTGAACATCTGTTATTAAAATCTTTAGTAAATTGTATATAGGCACAAAGACACCTCTAATGGGCAAATCTTAAATACATTGGCAGGTACTGCCTACTTTCTCTTTTTATGAATTTAACATTTAAATGGAAAGAAAAAGGAGGCATTGATGAAAGTGGCACAGCTCTTACTTTTAAACCATATGTTCAAAATTCAATCTRTATACCTGCATGCTGCTATGTTATCCTGGAATATGGACAAATAAAAATCTCAGTATACCAAWGCCTAAATTCAGAATTGAGACAGAATGTTTTAGAGACCATTGAACTGTACTGCATACTGGTGAAAGAGACCTTATACACTAATCATTTGATAGTGAATGTGTTATTCCTAATCATAACCATCAACAACTTAAAATATTTCAGAAATAAACTATACATATGAAAAACAATGGATTAAAAGGTTACTGCAGGAAACAGTGTGTGTTCCATGGACATCAGAAGAACCCCCTTTACACCCAGGGTAGTTATTCCCAAAAGGTGATCTTCAGCTTCATGCCAGGTTAAAGATTTCAGTGGGGCCAGCTTCATGGATCCTTGCAAACAGATGTGAGACCTGCTGTCAGAAGCAGGGCTGGGACCCATCCATTTACAGAACCACAGAATATGCTGAGCTGGAAGGAACTCACAAGGATTATTGAATCCAACTCCTGGCCCTGCACAGGATACCCAAAGAGCCAGACCTTGTGCCTGAGAGCATTATCTAAATGCTTCTTGAACTCTGTCAGGCWCAGTGCTGTGACCACYTCCYTGGGGAGCCTGTTCTGGTGCTCAACCACCCTCTGGGTGAAGAACCTTTTCCTGATATCCAACCTAAACCTCCCCTGACACAACTTCAGGCATTCCCTCGGGTCCTGCCACTGGTCACCACAAAGCAGAGATCAGGGTCTGCCCCTCCTCTTCCCYTCAKGAGGARRTTGTTACTGCAKTGGGTCTCTCCTCAGTCTCCTCCAGGCTGAACAGACCAAGTGACCTCAGCTGCTTCTCATACAGCTTCCCCTTGAGACCCTTCACCATCTTTGTTGCCCTCCTTTGGATGCTCTGTAATAGTTTAATATCTTTCTTATMTTGTGGTGCCCAGAACTGCCCCCAGCACTTGAGATGAGGCTGCCCCAGTGCAGGGCACAGAAGGACAGTCCCCTCCCTTGCCAAGGGACAATCCCCTCCCTTGCCAAGGGACAATCCCCTCCCCTGCCCGGATGGTGATGCAGGGCCTGATGCCCCCCTGGACATGGTTTGGAAACATCCTGTAGTTTCAAAACTGGCAAGCTCCCACTCAGCTGCCCAGCACCAGCTAAGCACTGCACACATTTCTGTGTGCTCAGTGCCTGGGTGCAGCCAGAGGGATGTTCCTGCTCCAGCCATGTGGCACCAGAGCAAGTGCTGGTGTCAGGGTTGCGATGTGCTGAGTGTCTGGAGGCAGCTGGGAGATCTGGGGCTGGCACGGGGCCACCAGGCATGAGAAGGAGCAAGCCCCAGGRGTGCTTCCATCCAGGGCTTTACTGCCTCAGCCCAAGTCTCCAGATTTGCCAGCAGCCTGGGAGTGGGAGATCTGCRTGCCTGAGGATTGAACTGTGACCAKGRCAACTAAAGCTGCAGCCTCAGACTGCCTGTTTCCCTAGAGAATCTGCCTTATTTCTGCTGAAAGCACCACCTTTGGTGCATCAAGACATGTAATCTAAGCAGGTGGCATAACTGCTGGATATCCCACAGAGCCTGTTATAAAAATTCATTAAGGTTTCTAAAAATGGCAGTTACTCAACAGAAAAAGTCCTRCCTGTACAATAAATCAATATTGTAACTTCTTTTGATAGAGAAAGAAGAGCTCATCATTGACCTAAAAATTAGCACTTCCATAAGCTATAGAAGCTGTGGTGTGCTTTTATTAATTTTGTGGAAATAGAATAAAAAGCTATATATATTTAGAACCAAGGCCAGGTTGGATGAGGYTTTGGGCAACCTGGTCTGCTGGAAGGTGCTCCTATCCACTTCTGGGGGGTTGGAAGTAGATGACCACTAAGGCCTCTTCCAACCCAAACCATTCTATGATTCTGTTAACTTTAGAGAAGCAGATTTCCTGAAGCTAAAAGCAGCTTTCAAATTAACTGACTGAGAACACAAATCTAAAGGGGTATCACTAACTACAAATTAGTTCCAGCCTGCTCCCTGATGTCTCCCTCCTTGCCATGAAAAAAGCACGACAAAAAGCTGCCCTGGATAACAGAAAAGGAGGAGTCATGCTAAAACCTCAAAGAAGTAATTAAAAAAAATCAATATGCAACAGATGGGGGAAAAAAAAGCAAAAGTAAATGACAGCAAGTATTGGAGTTTTAAAATGTTCATGACTGATAAGGGAAGCTGAAGGAGCCAACAAATTATCAAAGGTCCCTCTGCAACAGACAAATGTGCATCAGTAAGTCAGGCATACACATAAATAGTGAAGATATGAACAATGATGAGACAAAGTGAAAAGCAGTAACTTGATAGTAGTCTCCAGGACCAAATGAGCAGGAGATCTGTGTGGTTCTATGTGTGCAGCACTACAGATGTAGCAGAAAACTTGTGGGCTGTATTAAGAAAGCTGTGAGCCAACATCTGCTAACACAAACTAATTTCACACCAGCAGGCCTGAATAATTTACACCTAGGAGTAATAAAGGAACCAGCTGAGGAACAAGTGGAGCTMATTTTTTTACAAATCTTGAAAAAGTGGTGAATTTCCTCAGAAGTGGAGAACTGTCTTCAAAAATACGATGCTCAGAAAAGCTGGATGGTGTGACCAAGAAAAGTGCAAATATTTGTGCTGCCMATGGCCAGTTGCAGAGGGAGTGAGAGATAGGTTAATCCTGCTAACAGGTGATAATTAATATGTCTGTCTTGTTTAACACACAGCAGATGTCAGCATTGTTTTATCTTGTCACAACAGAACAGGGGGTGTAAATAGGGTGTGGGCCATGCTGGTGTACAGAGGAGCTGCAGCTTTTGGGGGCGTGTTGGCACAGGTGACTGTGCATGTAGATATGCACATGTGTGAACCAGGATACATGTGGTCCTCCCTCTCCTATCCTTGCAATCCCTGTCCCACTCCCACAGGATAGGGTTAAAATTAGGACTCCTGGTCTGGGAAGGGGGGATTCCAGGTGGAGACCCTGAGCCCCGTGCTTCCCTAGCAGTGCATCAAGCGTGGTGGTAAAAAGCAGTGTGTGGAACCATTCGTAGCCTGGGTTCTGGGAACCTTCTCTAGCTGCAGTGTTATTTATTGTGGGTATCACCTGCCTTGAGCAGGCTATAAAACCTTGGCTGGAAAAGTCTGCAGATGACACAGTGGCTAACCAGACTGAGAATGTTGTAGAGTCATTGGGGTAAAAGGCCATAGTCTGAAATAAACCATTTCAACTCAGTTATGTGCAAAATAGTAAATACAGGAGCCAAGTGAGCTGGAGATACAAATAACTTAGTGCTCTGTTAAGAAAAGAAGAAATAAAAGAAGACATTAGAGTGACTCTTCTGCATGTGACAAAATGAGATATCCTGTGGAATTCTCTGTGTCACGGCTTTAGTGTAGTTCCATATAAAGCCAAGCCAGTTATATGATCCTTAAGTCCCTTCTGTAGTTTCAGTAAATGTAGGTGTCATACGAGATCATCACCACTACATGAACCTTCAGCAGCATGTAGGGGCTGAACAATCAATTGCTGTCCTTGACTGCTCTAATCATAGAGCCAYAGAATAGCTTGGTTAGGAGGGGGCCTTTAAAGGATTAACAAGCCCCCTGCAATAAGCAAGGACATCTTCARTTAAGTCAGGCGGCTCAAGGACCCATCCAGGCTGGCTTTGAACACTTTGAAAGGTGGGGTATCCACCACTTCTCTAGGCAAGCTCCCTCCAGTGCCTTACAACCCTCACCAGAAAAAAATTCTTCCTTATGTCTAACTTAAACCCACTGTCTTTCAATTTAAAACCATTGCCCCTCATCTATTACAGGCCTTGGTAAAAAGTTCCTCTCTGTCTTTCTCATAAACCCCTCTAAGTATTGAAAGGCTGCAGTAAGATATCCCCAGAATCTTCTCTTCTCCAGACTGAACAACCCAAATTCTCTCAGCCTTTCAGGTTTGCTGGGAGTTGGGTTATTATGCAGTGGTTAGAGGTAAGACAAATTTCAATTTGAAACATGACCTCAGTTCTAAGAGGAGAGGGTAACAGAGTGCCAGACACACCAGAGGCGGCAGAGTGATGTATGCGCCTTTAGTCTGACTGCTCAGAAAGCAGCCTCAGGTCACYGGAAAGATTTGTTTTAATCCAAATCCTGTGAGATACTCAGTAGCCTCTGTGCACAGGGCAAGAACTCTCTGGGCAAGAACTACTGCTGAGTTGATGGCTAATGTGGTATCTCCYAGTCCTGCATCCACATCTCTGGTTCTCCCAAATAATTTGAACATTCATKTCTCAATCTCATGCTTCAGGGTTGCCCAAAGGTGTGAAGAAATATTTTTTTTCTTAGGTGTCATGGTACTGTTTTCTGTCTTGCCTTCCCAGAGAGCTGCAGAGACTGACTGTGGACAGAGGGCAAGTGAGGACAGGATGGGCAGAGCTCTGACAATGCTTCTCCCTTTGATGCTCTACAGTTTTCTGCAGTCCAAATTAACTGATCACTAGCCTGGCATASGAGGGGAGTTTCTGCAAGGCATCTCTAGCTTTCTGCTTTTCTCTACTGCAGAGCACTTGGCTTGCTGCTGGGTTGCCTTCAGGTGCCTCAGTACTGTGAGAGGCCCATGGACTGTCCCTGTTTTCTGCCCCGTGGCACAGGGATTTTGAAAGCCCTTGCYCTTCCTGAGATCCTGCACAGCAGACACTGTGTGTGGGGGTTGCAGAGCCTGCCATGGGCAGGAGATCACAGCCCATGGTGTCCTACATTGTACAGGGTGAGGTGGGCACCTGGGTGTCAAACTGCTGAAAAACAAGGTGAGGGGGCTCCATAGGGACTGTGCTGAAGTCTCTTTCCAAAATAAAGGAAAACAGGTTATTGCAAGGGTCGTCTCTGAGCAAAGCAATTACCAGGTGCTTCAGAGCGTGGTTGTGCCTGCTTCTACTTTTTCAGCTCAGCTACCTCCTACTCTTCTCAGCCAGGCTCTTGTCCACAACTGAACTTCCAATAGTAAGACATGAACTGACGGGTCCAYAGTAAGCTCATCTCCTTGCTTGAGGGATGGTGGAATCCCAGCCCACTGCTGGGACACACAGCCGGCAAATTCTCTGCAGCTGGTTGCTCTCCTTAATAACAGTGTGTAGAGCACCTCGTACTATGAGACCATGACAACTGATTGGGGGTTTTAGGTTTTACTGAAATGTAAACAAAYAGGTAATCTGACTTTTCTTCCTTTTGATTGCTTAAATATTGACAGTCTCCAGCACATTAGCACTGACTCTAAACTCAGATTTCCATACCAGTCCCACTGCTATAAATGGAAGCTSTAATCTTCCTGGTTATAGAAGTATATCCATTGTGTTTTGGCCATCTGCTCTGGTTAATCAAGATATTAAGAAAGTTTGTGCTGTTTGATCAGTTGCTCTTGGTGCAGATGGATTCAGGGCCTGAGGAAATGAGAGCTAAAACTAAAGGTGTAAAGAGTGTTTATATTATACTGACACAGTGTCCAGCAACCAGGATCAGCTGAAGAAGATAGGTGTATATCACCCTGCATCCATCAGCACATGAAGGGCAGCAGCACAGACACTGTGTCAGTGGCAAGGGTGGAAATGGGGCTGCCTGGTGCTTCAGAGTGAGGGAAGGCTTTGGGCTGGGCCCCAAAGTCCCTCCAGTTTTCTCCCCTGTGACTAGAATGCCCAGAACACATTCTAAACTACTACGGACTTGGCACTTTACAACTGATGGTATTTTTTAAAAGTGTCATKAAATAAATGAACTCAGGGAAATCTGGGTTGATTTTTCATAGCTTTTTATTACCATGGCATGCTTCCCTTAGTCTGGTAGTGGAGATATAAACCAGTGATTGTAAAGTAAAATAAATGAACTGGCACATAGATATTACACCTCCTGTAGTATTGTAGGTAATATTAATAGTAGGGTCTGGAGACATCTAAATCACAGAAGTGATGAGTCCACTAAACAAAGACTTTTGCATGTTTAAAAGTGTTTGTAGAAATTCTGGATTTGTTTCTTTCCTTGCACTGCTGCTTTTTTTAGGAGTGTTGTTTCAAAGTTTTATTTCTTAGATAAACAAACCATCATATGAATTCAGAGGAACACCAAAATTTGTGTTCGTGGTGCCATTTCAAGGGACCCAGCAGAGCTGAGACCCTGCAKCATTCCTGCATCCATCTCTGCACCCAAGGCACTAAGGTCAACATTTCCAAAGCTAACRTCCTCATTTCAGGCATCCCACATGAGTGCAACCCTGCTGTCTGCAGCTGGTTCTACCACCATAAGCCACCTAATCTCCCGTGTAATGTCACTCCACATATCTCAGCACGCTGTCACTCCCACCACGGACCGCAGGCAGCCCCGGCTGGCAGGCATGCTGCAGCTTTCCAGGACTAGAATCCATGTAATCCAAGGKGCTTAAAGTAGAGATGCTGCTTGTGAACTCCAATTACATTTTACATTGCTCTGCTGTGTGCTTGTGRAAACAGCATTGCTCCAGGAAGGTTTCGTTGCATGAGCACAAGGCATTTCGATCTTTTTCGATGCCAGCCTAACAGGGAGGAACTATGATCAATGCTTGACAGCCTGGCTAATTCAAATGCAAATGTACATACCCTGTCAGTCACGGGAGAAAGCCAATTAAATAAAGACATCTCCCATGACATGGGCAATTAAATAGTTGCTTTTCCTCTTGCTGTGCAAAGATTTCCCTAATTTCCTTTCCCTTGCTGAGACAGCCTTGGCTTTTCTGCCTGGGCTAGAAGCTCAGGTGTCACTGCTCTCACGGGTGCCTCTGCACCGCTTATCCTTGCACTGAGGAGGAGGTGAAGGAGGAGGGCAGAACCCAAACTCCCGTKTTTTGTGTGATAAGCTGAGCAGTAGCTGAAGAAACCACTGGCTCAACAGTGCAGAGCAGCAGGGCAGATAGCTGTCCTTCCCCTACCAACYTCATTTACAGTGTTTCTAAAACACACAAACATCATGCACACACATGGGCTGCTTGTTTCCTCGCTCTTGTATACTCAGCACTGGCGCCTTATCAMTCATGGAAGGTGGCTGGAAGCACAGCACACGCCTTAACCCTCTCCTGGCTGCTCTGAAAACATGACACACTTGCAGGCAAACAGGTGTCTCCYGACAGCTTCCACTGCTCCTGCAAATGCAGCCAGACAGATGCAAGCACTGTGCAGACAGAGTGGTCCCAGAGGAAATATATTTATAATACTGTTAACTTTTTTTTGCCCTTTCTTACATATTTTCTGAAATAACAATGAAATCTGAAGGAAATCTCATGATTGTACGTAGACCCATCCTAAGCACCTAGGGATGCTCTGGYTGTCCCTTGCTGCTCAAACCTGGGCAAGCATGCTCAGCTCTGTCCATATGTGCACAGAGCACTTGCAGGCTGGGAGGCTCCCACTGCAGGAAAAGTCGATGTCAGCAATTTGTCCCTCTGTTTCTCCTTGAGAAATGTGCAAGTGAGCAATCAATCCTCTGGACAAACCCTCATTCTGGTGGGTCAAACCACTGAGTAGCTTTAGGTGCTCTGTGCTGGAGGCTGGCACTCAGCCAAGTGTTTGCAGTCATTGGCAGATGAGAGATTCCTAACAGGGCAAAGTGGAAATGGAAATAATCAAAGTATACCTCAGGAAGGCAAACACTGATGCACTGATGATGTGAGTGCAAAAACCTACTAAAACTGGGCCCCTYATTTTCAGAAGGTGATCCAACACAGCCAGGACGATTTGTGCCATTGTTATAATGCACCATAAGTGTCTCACACTCTCACATACTCTCTCTGCCCATCACACCTACCCACTGCTTTTCACCTTGTGGTTCAATGCTCATGTCTCTGGAAATGGCCCTCTTGTATCACACTCCAATGCTTTTCTTTACACATCAGATTCTGCTCCCTGTGATGCCTCTCAGGCATCACCATGACAKGTTCAGTAATGCCAGCAGTTGTTTCCATGTTTGCTTTCGTCAATGGAAGGATGCTGAAACCAAGAGGGTTTTATGATAACTTTTTGCAGATGATGAATTATAGACAAAAGGTCTGTAGTACACTGACAAGTCTCCCTTTCCTTGGAGACAGTGCCATGTAATGCTATTCAGAGCAGGAGGTTTAGGGGGCTTTTCTCTTACGTGGCCCATGGCTTTGATTGGTGAGAACAGGGACATGTACACGCCTCATGTGAGCATCTCAGGTAGGATTCACCTCACTGAACATTAATCATCTTGTCACCATGCCCCTTTTTTCTGTTTTCCTTCATGCAGTGCCATGTCTGTCATCAGAAGTGGGTATCTATGAAACCACCCCACATGCTAGGCTCAGCATCTCACCTGCAGGTGTTGGGCTTCCAGACCCTCCACAGCCCCCAGCCAGCATCACCACACTGGTTCACATTCAACTCACATTTTGGAAGTTTTCCCTTTACATTTTAAGGTTATTTCCCTAATGAGCCTGACATGATTAATACTGGGGTCTGGAGTTCAGGGTGACAGTTTTAAGGAACTAGACTAATTGGCTGTGAGCTGACAAAACAGAGACTGTATTATTTTGTAACAAAATTAACCCAGCACTACTGATAATTTATCAAAATAGAAACTTCTGCAAACTTAACAGATAAGGGACATTTGTGTTTCAATGCACAGCAGATTAGATTCATAGGCTTGACAAAGTTACAAGTTTCATTATTATCTCCTTTGGCAGCGGACCACAGGTGCATTAGAAGAGGGTAAAATGATCCCTTGGAAATGGAAACATTTGATCATCAGTGCAGCATGATGGTTAACAGGTTCCTGATAAGGCTGAAGTTCAGAACTTGAAGTCACAAAACCCCAAGCTTGGCACAGCTGCTGTTTTCTGTTCTGTTCTACCACTTCAGGCAAAAAGTGCTATTGATGYGCTGCTCAGTAAAAGCATTTGCAATGTTTACTTTATGTAGCAAGTGATCAGATAGAAATAAATATCTCTAACATAATCTTCTTTACAATGCATTTTTGTTTTCCTTACACCCCTTAAAACACATTACAGCTTTAGAAAGATGTATTTTCCTTAAGAGATACTTATTGTTTTCTCAACATTTTCTTCAGAGCGGTCAGAGGGTATCCAGATACCACATCAAGCACCACATCAAACTCAGGAGCAAAAGTGCATGTGGTCTTTCACTAGTGCAGGTTTTTTCTACCTTCACAACACTTTAAAGCATACTGCTTTAGGACTTTTATCTACACATAGGCCTGTTTGTCATCTGCTACTGGGACAGACAGTGCTATTTTTATATATCCCAACACAGAGGAGAGGACAAACATATTGACCATTCTGTCTCTGAAACACCAAGGAGCTCCTGCTTTCATTGAGACTGCAAAAAGTCTCAATGAAATATGTGTGTGAACTATATATTGAACTATCACACACTATATTGAAATATGTGTGTGAACTACATTGAAATCTGAACAAAAGTAGTCTGATGTTTTACAGCCGCTTAGCAAGGGACAGTGGCATGCAAGAGACTACCCAAAGCAAATCTAGTCACTTATTTGTGAGCAAGGTACAATCCCCATGTCTTTTTTGATCACAACCAAACTGAAATAATTTTTCACTCCATTCTTCTGTGTCACTTCAGCATGGTAACGACGTGTTCCTTAATCTCTTTTGGAAGCATTCAGAAAATAAACCAACATATTTACTGCACATTATTTTTTACTAAACATTATTGGAAACTGAAGTTTCTGAACCAACACCACAGATCAGTKTTGATTGGATAAGGGGCAAACTGTTTAAACAAGGGAAATACACTGGCTGTGGCAACTGCGATTCCTGGTTTCAGGCAGGCTCATTTGAATATTTGAAAAATATTTTATGAAATATTGTTTCACATATTATTAACTTTAAGGAAGCAAGCCACTAGAAAGAAATGATTCTCATTGCACTTTAAATTGCTGCTCCAGTGCSTTCACACTTCATGAAGTATGAATCAATTATCTTTTCAGCAAATATGAACATGCCATCTTTTAGCAGAGCTTCATTAATGGCATTTTCTTTCTCTGGTCTTTAGCTTTAGCTTGATCTGCTGTTGTCCCTCTTTGAATTAATGTAGACTATTAGCTAAATTGCACAAACATTTGGTTTAGAAAAGGTATCCTGTGTTCAGTCKGCATCCTTCTCAAGTTGTATGCTAATATTCATCAGAAATCACCTGAGGTGGTTCTTCCCTCATCACATTAAAAAGAAACATTTTACCCGAAAATACAAATCTATAAYTGTGCATTTTAGGGAGTCATAATTATGCAGGCTTCTTTTCAAGGCAACAGCAGCCAAGCTTACCTGTCAGCTGAGAGAGCAGTGAGAGTAAAGACTGACACCCCTACAGAGGTGAGCTGTATGAAGGGGATAAGTTTGCATCCAGTTCTGCCAAACAGCCACTCGTCAGCAAGGTACCTGCTGGCATCCACAGGCACACAAGTCACTAAAAGCAGCAGGTCTCCCAGAGCCAGACTGGAAATGAACAAATTAGGGACATTTCTCATGGATTTCACAGTACAGAAGATCTTAATCAAAGTGATATTGCCAATAAGGCCTATCAGAATGATGATCCCATAGATAGTGGGGATGGCGTACAGGAACGCTGGGTAAAACCAGTCTTCCCCCAGGAGGGAGAAGTTTGCACTCTGGTTCACAGAGATGTTATAGAAAATGAAGTTATCTGTTTCTAGGTCTAGCAGAAGGCACTCTCCAGATGCCATCGTCCTACTTTGCTCTTCTCAGAAAACAGCTTTCTTCTTTGAAAGTCCTCAAAATAATTTCTTGCTTTAATTTTGCTGCTCCTTGCTGGCTTTAAACAGTCAGAAGAGTTTAAAAGTCACATCACTTTGTGACACCTCTTGTCAATAACCCAACCAAAAAGCACCTGCAGCTTGCTCCACAGTCCTGTTTCCATAAGGTGAAAGTAGAACCTGTTTTAGCATCGTTTGAATCGTGRAACTTGCCTTTTCCTCCTCGACTTCTCTTGCTGTTAAGTATTCCTCAGCTCTGGAAGGCCAATTATCAAATTCAAAGACCAGCAAGTGGCAGGCATTTTCGCAAACGGGGCTCGTTAAACTCCCAGCTTCGGCTCTGCCCGGCAGCTCCGAGGCCGAGAGCCGGGAGTTACAGACAGCAAGAACTTTCGGGAGTTGCTGCCACGCTGCATTGCCAATCTCTCCCGCTTTCGCCGCCTGCCATCGCCAGCCGGATTTAAAGCGAGGGGGGAAAGCGGGGCTCGGCCGGCGGCTGGGATCCTATAGGCAGGATGTTCTGCACGTCAGTCCTTGCGCCGCTTCCCAGGGTGTGCGCGGGCTGCCGGCGGCGCTCCGGGAGCGGCGGGAGCGCGGCCGCCTGCTGGATGCTGCGGGCAGCGCCGCCCTTAACCCTTCCGCTGACAAAATACACATCTGCTCGCTCAGGGCTCCTGACGCGCGTCTGCGGCTCGCCACACACGCCTCCTCCCCTCAGAAAAACCCCAACCCCAAATCTCCCCCCAAAAAACCCCAACCCCAAATCTCTCCCCCTCAAAAGAAAACCCACCAAGCCCCCCCAAACAAACCACAAAAAGCCTCAATTCCATCAAAACCAAACAGCCATACCCCAAACAAAGCAACCAAACAAAACCCAATGCAGGCAATTTCGTTCTGCAAACAATGTGTTCAGGAAAGCCATCCCACCTTCTTAACTAAAAGCACACCTATTTTTCTTGCACTCTGGTATTCAATTATTCCAGTGAAAGAGAATGATGATATTCATCTTCCCCTCTCCTCCCTAGGCAGGTGAATTTAATAAAGCCAATTAGGATAAAACCCAACATTGTCGTTAAGGTAGGCAAAYGAATATCAGCACTGTGAGCCTGAAGTTTTACAGGGAAACCTTAACTCTGCACACTTTTATGTTAATTTTTTAGTTTGGAGGTAACAATGCCAAGAGACAAAGTTCACCATTCTTTGCAATAATTTCTATTTATGAGGTATCCATCACATTGGCATCCATAGATAATGCATGTTGTGATGAAACAGAAAGAAATTTGCTTGGCTTAAAACAGTCTGAARAAACTCCTTCTTAGAACTGAATTAAGATATAACTATTACTGATGCCTTACTGCTTTATAACAGGCTATTTATGAATATATAGGAGGACTTTCTGGACTGCAGAGATACATAGTAAATTTGGAAACCAGCCTGCAGAATTAAATGAAGCTGTACTTTAAATTTTCTCTCACAACCGCTAATTTTTGCAGGCAAAAGAATGTTTCACCAACTGCTAGAGTTACTTGGAAGTGAGAGGGAGGCGATTCAAAGCAGGCATTAAAGTGTGATCACTGGTTTCTGCATAAAAGAAGCATTTCAGGACACATTCTGGAAAATCTCCGGGGGTTTGTAAGTGGTGTCCCAGGGTGGGATTTGAAGCAGGAGGCTTCAATAGCTGTTTTTCTGCCTCATTCTCGTGACCTGGGTCAGTGTTTTCAGCTGTTTTTCTGCTGTCCACTCTAAGTCAACAAAGGACTTATGTGTACTCTTAACTTTAAGTAGGGCTACTTACATATGTTTTTCAAGCCAAAAACACATGGCAGTGCTGTGCTGAGAGCTTGAGAGTGCAGAGGAGAAGCCAAATTTTCTAGTGCTCCTTTCAGACAGAAGCCTGCTTTTAAGAAAMGGCTGGAGGTTACTACAGTTAAAAGCAGAGGACGCAGAGCAACTGTGCACATTCTGATCGGGGCACACGGGCACTTCTGCGGGTCAGGGCCAGCTCTGGGCAGGGCTGCCAGGCTGGCTGGGTGCCATTGGCAGGCAATGCCGTWTTTGGCACAGCAGAGCCAAAGGCACAGAGAGGAACTGTGGAGCTACTGAAGCAGCCCTGCCACACACCATAGTGGGAGCCCTCTCCCAGAGTATCCTCAGCATACCCGGGAGCCTGGTGATAGAGGCTGCATGACAAAGGGATGCACACCACSCCCCACACTTTGCCTTCTGAGCATTGGGATAAAGGGGAGAGGACACTTCTAGAAGTGGAAGCAGCCACTTGGTGTAATCCTGATGTTCCCCTGTGCCCAGCAGCCTGGTCAGTAGTTGGCAGTGACCTACCCTGAGTAGGAGGTGGGGACTTCTTTTCTCCTTTCCCGTTCAAATTACTCGTTGGCMCTGGGATTTGTAAATCCACCACTCAAAGATGTAACAACTCTAGYTTGTAGAGCCTTCCTGTTCTGAGGAGGCTGTAATCTGATCCTGACTCCTCCCGTGGGACACCTGGTAAAACCCCACGGCCCTAGGTCTCCCCGCTCCCGGCTCTCTGGGCTCTGCGCAGGCTCTTGGGCCCCTGCTCCCCCTGGCACAGGGGGGGAATAAAATGGACTCTCATGCTACACAAAAAGACTTGTCTGTTTTCCTGCYGCCAGTTGTGGCCTCCCTGGATCACAATCACATCGCTGCTGTCATACACTGTTAGAAATGGTAGAGAATGGTGGGCAGCCAGTGAGGACCTCGACCGGCACCCCTGTGAGTCACCTGCAGACTGATAACACCCTGCGGGACCCCCGTCTTCCATGGAGGTAAAATGCTGACGGGGAGGGGAATTCCCAGTAAGGGCACCAGCATACTGGGACCGAGCAATGGGATGACAGAGACCCCCGAGGACCAGAACGATCTGCACAAAACGCAGCTGYGGGAGCTGGGGCGGCTCAGCGGGACCCTGCGGGAGGATGACAGCCACATCCTGAAGCCATGGCAGAGCACCGAGCCTGGCAGCATCACCAACAGCACCAAGTGTGCAGGGCTGGGCACATCGCCTCCYGCTGCAAGTTTGCCAGGCCTGGGGACCCGCAGCTGGCACAGGACAAGGCACGGATGGACAAGGAGCACCTGTCCCTGATGGCCGAGCTGGGCGAGGCCCCGGCGTCCGTGAGCTCCAACGCTGCTCACAACAACAGCCCCTTGTCCAGCAGCCACCTGCTGCCAGCCAGGCCTGGGACAGCCCCCCTGAGCCACCCCCCCTGGATGAGCTCGGTGCCCTCGGAGAACTGCCCCTACCATGGGCTGCACAGGGGGCCAGGGGGTCCCCACAGCTTCCCCCAGCCCATAGCAGGCAAAGTGTCTGGGCATTTGTATGAGCATATCACCTCTGTGTTCCTTTCAAGATCCCAAGCCTCTCTCCAAARGACAGGAAGCATCAATACCCCTGTTTCACCTCTGGAGTAACCTGCATGCATTAAAAAAAAACCCAAAAACCAAACAAAAACAAACCCCCCAAAACCACCAAAAACCTGGCACAAAGTTACTTAACAAGCTGTTGGCTGAGTTGTGAATAAAATKATGCAGGGCTTGTGAGCCTGGTCCTGCATAATAATGGTTTTTGGTTGGACAATGGGAGATTCCACACATCCTTTCAGTAGATGCTTTTTTTTAATCTCTCAGCCTTTGTCCAACCTCCAAATGACAGCTGCAAAGAGAAAACTTTCTTAACTGTGCACAATGGGAGAGATTTGTAAAAGCTTGATGGKCAAAATTTTCAAAAGCACTTAAACCTACATGAAAGGTAATGAAATTTAGGCTCCTACATTGCTTATGAGTGTACCACCTGGAAGGGGAGTCAGAGTTTCAAACAACTGCAGTCTGCACTGAGAAAAGTACAYGAGGACCTGCTTTTCAAAGGTGCTTGGAGAGCTGCAGCTGCCACAGTCACAGCTCCAGGCACATTTTCAGAGCCCTAACAGCCAGTGTGCCGAGGTCTTTTGTAAGACACTGATCAGGTGYTCTACATATCTAAATGGACCACTTTGGAAAATCTAATGCAACAGGATTCTGTGAGGTTCCATGGGAGACAATCTGGTGATGGGAGCCAGAGAATGCTGGTGTGGCCACCAGCAGACCCTGAGGCTGGCCCAGCCATCACCTCGGAGAGCAGGAGCAACTTGCTGCACCAGGATGGGCAGCCCACGCAGCATCCCCCACAGCAGGCATCTCTAACATGCAGGGAACATGGTRGCAATGGGAAATCATCTCCTTGGAGTCTGGCTCTTTGCCAGGGGTGTCATGGTTGCTTGTGTGACTTTCCTTTGTATCAGCCTCTTCCCATCTCAGAGTAGACRGATAAACTTGCATCCATGGTCAAGAGTCAGCAGAGGAGTCTCTGTGCTCAGGGTTTTGCTGTTCCTGATAACTGGATTACTGGGGCTAGGAACGAGTGAACCAGGGATTACTCACTRCTGAGCTTGTGGAGCACAACATCCGCTGATTTACTAAGTATTCTCCCGCAMACTTCTTCTCCCAGAGGGAACGAAGCAGGGTAAGGCATCATGCCTATGATCTCTTCAAGCAAATTCTTCATTTTTATTGCTGTCACTCCTACGTGCCCAAATAGTGCTCTGTGTTCACCACTCCRTTTCAGTCACCAAAGTTAATAGAAATGGTTCACAAAAGGGTGATTTTCTAACCCATTTCATTCCAGGGATCAGATTTATATCAGGGCTTTACAGACAGTAAATTACATAAACTTTTTATTTTCYTGAGCAAAGATTTTTACTCATACCTGCATGACTGGGGGTCAGAGGGGCTGAGGAAGAAACTGAATATAATTCACAGTGTAAAATTCCCCTGAGCAGACACAATGTGCTGGTTTCTTGCATATGTAAAAATGGAAATGAAGCATTGTCAGGCTTCCTCCATCCTGCAGCCTTGCTGACGCACAGCCTACAGTGCAAATGAAGATGCAGGCCATACAATGTGAAGTGCTCCCACTGTGCCTTTGAAAATAGCTTGTTCATTCTAAATTAGGCAACTCCTTCAGTGTGTTTTTAGCTTTACAAATCCCTTACTTATTCCCAGCATTTCATCATGACACAAAGCCATCAAAAACTGACACAGCTGGAAGGGATGTCTGAACTGCCTAACACACTGGAAGTGTTTGAAGGAGACACATGCAGATGTATGTTTACAGGAATCTTCTGTTTGAAGAGTAACAAAGCCATAACAGCATCTGAAAATGCTGCAAGTGAGAAAGTAAAGGTTGCATGGTGGGCCAGCAGGAGCAGGGAACCAGCCTGTACCTGGTAAATGAGGGATGAAAAGGGACTTGAGAATGTAGAGAGCTGCCTGTGTGAGCCACTTTCAAGGAGAGCACATTTGAAAAAGATGCACAGAGTGTTGATGTGAGCCCAGTGCAAGGAAAAGGATCTTGGCAACCCTTCAAGAAGCAACAATGGGCAAGAAATCATAGCTAAAAAAGAGGTAGGAAAAGTTTTATTTCACATACTTTATAAGACACACACCTCTCCACACCCACACCCTGCAAGACAGAAAGACCTGGGGATGCAGGAAGAGCAACAAGTAGGAAGTAGGACTGAGTGAAAAACAGTCCAGAAAAGTGCTGCCACCTTGGTGCAGAGAAAACATTAACATCTCTTTTAACCATGTGGAGYTCATGTTGGCAGCAAATAATTCCCAAGGAAATGTTGCAGGATGAAATTCCCATCCTGATAGATGGAGGCGAAGTCATTGAAAGAAAGTTGTCTGCATGGAAARAAGGCATAAGTTTGTGGATAAGGACAGCTCAGAGAGGCAAGGAAGAGTACAAAGGAAAGATCATCCCACAAACAGCTGAGGGGAGACAAAAAGAAACCATCAAAGATCCCAGAGAAGGGAAAAAGCATGCAGAAAAAGAGAAGCAGATGAGAAAAGCAGGGGAAGCCAAGATTTTGGGTTCAACGTATAATCAAATACATCATCCTAAGTAGCATATCCWAATCAGGTGAAGCTAGTAGCACAGTTCGGGCTAGAAGAATCTTAAAGAATTATAGACTTTTGTGMATGAAACTTCAGTACTGTGGAAGGGATGAAGCCAGATTAAAAGTTTGGGCTGGAGCTGTAAAAGAAGATGCTCTTTTTCCATGCATCTGTTTTCCAAGATGAAGGGGGAGTAAAAGGATCTGGGTGCAAGAATGTTGGGGACAGCAGCATTAGAAGGGCACGAAAAATGCACATAACTCATACCTGTCCTGAGTTTGCTAATTCTTCCTGAAGGGCACCTTAAACTGGGCACTTCATAGCGGGGCACTTTGGTCCTGCACTCCTGGAAAGCTCTCCTGCACTTGGCCATCAGCAGAGCCAGCACCTCCCTGCCGTTGTTGACCCTTGGCAGGGATGTGGAAGCATTTCCCTGGTAAGACTGCTGAGCAGAGCAGAGCACGGAGTGGCATACACACTGCAAAACAGGTAACGAAACACCACCCTCAATGTTACCAGCACCTTATTTCCAGGACCTCCTGCCCRACAGCACTGAACTCCACTGGGACCATTAGGAGGTGCCTCAGACTTTATTTGGTTGAATTTGAAACCTGGGCAGAGTCAGTCTGAGAGTTTGTTCAAACACTAACTCTGGCAAGGCCAGGCAGGAATACTAAAGGCCAAAAGGTCTGTGTTGACACATAGAATTGTGAGCATCAGCCCTGTGTCCATCAGCATCTCAGCTGTGTCACTTCACAGGAAATACAGGTGCCGATTTAACATGACTAAATCTTTGTTCTTGACCCCTGGCTTGCCAGATGTATCATTTAGGATGTGCTAGCCCCTCCTTGGGCTGAGCAGTGCTGATGGATTCACACCCAGTTTCACTCCCTTCCTTCCCTGCATCATCCCAGTATCTTCCTTGGGCTCCTGGGGTAGRAACATTTTTTCTTTCAGTGTTGTCACTGACAAGCAGCTGGTGGAATAAATKATTGCTGAATGCATGCTGTTCTTTTCCTTTTATAAGGTAAGATGCACTTTTTTTCCCCCATCGTGATTGTCATGGGAAAGTACAATTCCCCACCTAGGAGAAAAACACAAAAATGGAAATATTGTTATTATTAATAATAAGAATTGTACTCTGGAAGATTGGAACAAATGAAACAACTCAGTGTCAAATATGTATTTTAGAGAAGAAAAATATGTTGAAACCCATCATCAACAAGGCTGTTAAAGCTTTTTTCTAAACAAATGGTTCCAAAGCTTCCTGGCATAACTCACCAACAAATGTGCTGGAGAAACACAGCAAGGTAATATTACCATTTACCATCTTCATATTGTACTTGAGGGATGTTTCAAGAAGAAAATCACACAATATAGAGTCAGGCAGTAATGATAATTCTAAAGAAATCGGTTTTGTCTATGTTTGGTATCTGATTTGTTTTCTATTATCTTCTCTCACATGAGAAAGAGATCAAATCTCAAGTATTTAAGGGCAGTGATTTGCCGTCTACGTTCCAAGGGGAAGCGGCCGTAGTTGTGACAAGAGATCCCGAGCCCGTCGGCGCATCCCGCAGAGTGCTCCAGCGGCTTCTCGCGGGGCAAGGGAACTCTGGACGCTGGCAGAAGCTCTGAGGGCAGTTTTGTTTGAGCAAGTCTGCTGTGCTTTATCGGGCCCGGCGGGACGGGCCCCGCCGCCCC
>JACDOX010000011.1:4576023-4637622 GCA_014549065.1 Cardinalis cardinalis | reverse complement strand
CATGGGATTGCTGTTATTTACTAATAATTTATAGGAACACTGGTATCAGACAGATAAGCATCTCCTTATCAATGTAATCATCCAGCAAATTCATGGCTGTTGGAACAAAGCCCTACGAAGTGTGTAGCAACTCACTTTTCTTTCACTGAAGAGAGAAGCAGACAGAGAGGATAAACTGAGGATGAACTGAGACACAGCTGAAATTTAACCCATTTCCTACAAGACAATTGCCAAGCTTTGGTGTGTTCCCTTGGCAGAAATGCTCTCTCAGAGCAGCAAAGKGTATTGTTTGAGGGACTGACCTTATCACTCTCTGTGACTGCCTGAAWGAAGATTGTGGCCAGACAGAGATCAGCCTCTTCTCCCAGGCAATACATGACAARAAAAGAGGACATCATAATCTTAAACTCCACCAGGGGAGGTTTAGGTTGGACATTAGGAAGAGTTTTTTCACAGAAAGGGTGATTGGATTTTGGAATGGGCTGCCCAGGGAGGTGGTGGAGTCACTGTCTTGGTGGTGTTTAAGGAAAGACTGGATGTGACATTCAGTGCTCTGGTCTAGTTGGCAGGTGTTGGGTTGTGGGTTGGACTCAGTGATTTCACAGGTCTTTTCCAACATGATTGATCCTGTGATTCAAAGAAAGAAATGGCAGTGAAGTGCTGTTATACAGCGGATAGAAAGAAGCAATAAATAAGACTCCTAACCACTCTGGAAGCAAAGATTATTCTCCTGAAAAAAACCCCACTAATGAACAACCATGGGCATGATCTGCATTCATTCAAGGCTTTCATGTTGTCATGCTCCATCATGAGTGTCTGCCAAGCTTTGTGTTCAGTGACATCCCCTCAGTGACTCCTTTTCAGCTTGTTGAATGCTTCTGCTGCTATTTACAAGTGCAGCCATATTCTCTTGAGGCAGACTTTAAAGTGTATGGATCTGACTGATGTGAGACAGTATTTGAATAGACATGTGAAATGAGAAGTATGCTTCTTATTGCCTATTTATTTCTCCTTGGAAATGCTGAATTCTCTTGAGCCCATGCTGACAATGATCTGTGTTTATGAAGATTCATAACTGAGTCATAGATACTCTAAAATAGCCTGAAAATCTCACAGCARGTGTGTAAAAGGAACATGTTCAGGAATAAAGAGAATTTGACTGGAAACAATGAGACCTTTCGTGCTGACATAATAATACCATGACATTTTCCTGTTCTTTCTGTTATGGCTACCACACACTCAGGACCCTGCTGAACAGTCTGTACTGATTTTGGCCAATGTCTCATTCCATAGGTGAGACAGGTGAGACTGCTCTTTATGTAAGATGTTGCTCCCTGTAAGTAATGGTATTATGGTCCCTAATGAGTTTAAATTGTTTAAATAATGCTCGAAAGACAAATGTCCTRACTACAGTACCAGACAGGGACAATGAGTTTGACTGTGGGTGAGAGGGTAAGTGTTTTTCTACCTTTATGAAGCTAATACATTTATGAATGGAGCTCAAATTATGAATTACCTACCTTCTGTATTAAATTTGTATCAGATTCCTGTTTCTTCAATTTTACAGAACAGTGTTTTTGAGAGGGCAGTCTATAAAATGAACAGTCTGGGTAATCTTGGAAAGAATCTTTCCTTTTTCAATAATGAAACAGGATAAAAATCCCAGCAGACTCTATAGTACACTTATCCCTAGGAATGTGTAAATTGAGATTACTCGACAATTAAGTTATCTGGTATTGATTTTACATGCACTATCAACCTGCTAACCCCTGGCTAGCAGAGACAGAGTCTTTAGCTTAAGGTTGTTCTGTTACGTTTTTTTCAAAGATAAACAGTGAAACATTATGTAGCAATTTTCACAAAAATGTTCTCATTTGTTTTATTCCTCTCAAAAATGCATGAACAAGTTTGTTCCATAAGTACTTGTTTGGTAGAAATTACTTTGCGCTCAGTGAGGAAACTCAATCTCCAGATTTTCAAGGAAGTAAATAGAACACTGAGTTTGAAAAGAAGAATGTTTAGCTGTAGCTTTTACTAATTTCTCAGTGGCTATCACCAGAACATGATCAAGATTATTCCATTATCATGTGGGGAATTATGATTTGTCATTTAGATCAGTGAATCATGGTACCATAGAACGGTTTGGGTTGGAAAGGACCTTAAAGTATCATCGAGTTTCAGCCCCCCTGCCATGGATAGGGACAAGTCCCACTACACCAAGCTGTTAAAAATTTGGGAGTGTTCAATGTCTTCTAGAACAAAGCAAAAAGACATCCTTTTAAAAGCCTGCACTAAATATTATCCATGGGCGAATCAAAATGTGATCACCTCTTTTGATTCAGAAAAAAGTAGGCATGCCATGAATTCCTTCTCAGCTGGAAGGTGAGTAGCAGAACAATTTTCCTCAGAAAGGAGAGTGTTTCACAGGCTATGCAGAACTCACAGGAATATCCCTGTGCTAGTCCCAGGGGCTAACATTGCCTGGCCTTAGGAGCTGTAGAATAGGAGAAGGGCAGAGRGATCAGCATAAAGAGCAAGCACAGAGTGCTGTGGCAACATCTTTGTGGGAAAAGCAGTCCCTTTTCAAGAGCAAAATGAGGCCAGAGGTAGCCTGGGAATAAAGCTGCCCTGGATCCCAGCAGCAAAGCTGAGCTGTAACTTTAGCTCAACCTAAACGCGCCCAGCAGCAAGTGCTCATGCCRTGTGCACCCTCTGGGCTCCCAGGCAGTGATCAGCACAGCCCCCAGAGCTGGGAACTCACCTGCACAGAACTCTCTCTCAAAGCTCTGCCAGACCCTCTGTGTCAGGCTTCTCCTGCCAYGAACTTTGGGCAGCCCTGTCACACTGGTGTAAAGGAGGCTCTTCTGAGTTATCTGCATTTCTCTTCCCCTGAGTGTAATTTAAATGGCATAAGAAAGTTGTTTAACTGTTGAAGCCTGATACAATCTCAGGCCTTGTGCTTCTCACTGATTTAGCTCTCTTCCTAGCTGGGATCTCTGCAGGGAATGAGGCTGTTGTTCTGCAGCTGCTTTAAGCTGCAAAATCTGAGGGACAGCTGTCACAAGAGAGGTGCTKCCCTGTCCCTTTGCTGGGCTGTGCATTTTCCACATCCACCTTTGTATTCCTATGAGTACCTGAACCCTTGAGCAGTCTCAAGAAGCAGGTCGAGCAGGCAGCAGGACCAGAAAGAAATGAAACACTTTTTGACATCCAGATTGGTTTTGGTGTGGAAATTACCAAGGAAAATATGAGCTAGCTGTGAGTTAGCTGTGAGCTAGAGCACAGGCAGGCAGGCATCTTGGCGAGATTCAGCAGGGCAGGTGGCTGCTAGTTTACTGTTTAAAATGGAGAGTGTATCACCACACATTAGAGCTCTGGGGGCAAAGTCTGTCCTCTTCAGGGTCTTGTGGGATCTCACTCTGGCTGCCTGCAAGGCTCTTTCCTCCCATTTTCCCATAATGGTGCTGGGGAAAAGGTGTCCTTGCAGCTGCCCATCTAGCTGTGCAATAACACATGTCCACCTGCAGCTTCTTCCCAGTCTCTAAACTCGTGATGTTCTTACAAGTTTCTTCTTCAACATCAATTACTCCTCTACGAAAATGTAAGGGTTTTAACAACATTTTTTGCACTCCACTGCCTTTAAGGCAGGGCTATAAATCATACTAAATGCCTCCACATTATGTAAATTGAYTCCTTTGCAGAACATTTTTCATTCAGTATAAACAGAGCAATTACACCCTTTGATGTTTGCCTAAAATTGCTATTTCTTTTCCCCCTTTCCAAAGGGGGACTTTTAATCTGTGTCATCTTTTCTCTTGTGTTATATATTAAATGAGAATGTGCTGCAAATGCTTCATCCCAACTCTTCTTTTTAAAAAAACATCTATGTTTAACCTATCTTCCTAGCCCTTTMCACTGGTTCATTTAACCTCTTTCACTCTTTGTGCATTTCCTTCTTGTATTATTAGGTGACACTTTCAATACTTTCCTTTCAATTTTCTTTCTCTTTTTTCAGAGCATGTTTCTTCCTTCAGTACAGGACATTCAAAARGTGTCTTCTTTTGCCATGCCATGGCCAAACATCTTAAGCAGCTTTTTTTATGTCAGTTAATTCATCATTTTGCCAAAGCTTCTCTGGGTTTCTGTCTTGGTCATCTCATTGATGCCCTTGACACAACCAGTTGAGTACTAGAGCACTTCTGCTTCTCTGCAACACTAATGCTRCATTATGTGCTAGCTTTGAATGTTGCCTCAGTTACCTATAACCATCATGTTTTGATCCAAGAGAACTTGAAAAAATATTATTTGATCCAATAATGACCTGAACAATGAAAGCAGCAGTTTCCAGAAAATAAATGGCCTTTAAAAAAGGCATGAGAGCCTAAAAAACAGAGTGCAGCTCAATTTTTCCCCTAAGTATCTAGAGAATGACAGAAATCCCAGAATAGTTGGGATTGGAAGGGACTTCTGGAGATCATCTAGCCCAGATCCCCTGCTAAAGCAGGTTCACCTGCAGCAGGTGCACAGATTCACATCCAGGAGAATTTTGAGTACCTCCAGAGAAGGAGATTTCACAACCTCTCTGCGCAGCCTCTTCCAGTGCTCTGTCATCCTCACAGTAAAGAAGTTTTTCCTCTTATAAAGATGGAACTTCAGTTTGTGACTGTTACCCTTTGTCCTGTTGTTGGGCAGCACTGAAGAGTCTGGGCCCATCCTGCTGACAACTGCTCRCAGACAGAAATGCCTATTATTCTCAGTGATGAATTTCTTTTATCTAGTTAATGATCTAATTAATTACTGAAAATAAAGATCAGTTTTGTGTCATTTTTATAAACTGAAGATCTAAGCTAAGGGATGTCTGCCTTTGAACATCCAASCATGCTGAGTTGCTCAGAGTCTAAGGTGCAGTGCAGTTCAGAAACTCCACCCCACTCTCCTGTGAGAAGATGAATTTTGTTGCAGTTAAAGTCAGATCTTTATTTCTCTGTTTCAGATAGAAAAATCCATTATGACAGTTTGCTTCTCTGTATCCTTTATTTTCTTAATTGTTTTTCCATGGTGCTTCTTTAATAACAGAGACACATGGAGTCAGTCTGACAAAGCACTCTTTCAGTTRGCAGGTGGAAGTTCACAGTTGATTTTATCCCTACAAGTGCCATCTCTCCTTGTCTTTGTGTCAGTGTTTTTGCACTAAAAAGTCAAATAATTTGTCGGCAGCTATGGTGTCTTTGCAATGCTGTAAACCTTTAAGTACTTCTGAAGCTCAAACAATTAGGTGTGCCAGTTTTTCTCTTGGGCAGCATCTTCTGTGCATCTTTAACTGACACAGGCTGTACTGCTGTTTTCAAGAGAATGCTCTTTATAATCTTASTAAGAAGATTCTGCTATATAATTATTTAAATGCTTCCTGTCTTAGATGAATTGACCACACTGATTCTGCAGACTTTACCACAGAGTGAATTTTTGCTGYTCCATCTAATCCCTTTTATTTTTTCCTTTTTTTAAAATTTTTCACTGAAGATGTATTCATTTTGTAAATCAACATCATAGCTTTTGACAAAAATGCTGGCATCTCTGCAAAATCAGGGATCTGCTGAACAAGGTTTTGTTCAGTTAGGTATAACTGGATGTTGGAAGCTCACCTGGCTTCCGAACTATCTGAACACTTCCAGGAAGCCCCATTTTTTGCTTTCACATCACCACCCCCCTCATAGCTGTATTRTCTGTYACTGAGGCAATAAGCCTCTTCTTMATTTTCTACTAGTCAGTTCTTTATMCTTGACTAAACCATCAAATAGCCATGACTTTGTTCTTGGAAAGAGCTGATTTTTTACTTCAACAACACCCTGCTGTAGCAAACTGTCCACAAAACACTCATGGGAGATACCGGATAATTTTCAGGTAATGGGTAAGGCAGACTGATGGTATGTTTGGAACAATTAGGATCAAGACAATACTGTTTTCTTGTGGATTGTCCCATTTATATGTTCTTTCCTTAACTTGGGACAATTTTCTTTGGAGCTGTCTTCCCAYTTGAGGTCAGTTTCCAAACACAGTCTAGTCCCATAAGAAATGAAGGCTGTGAGTGGCTCAGCTGGAAAACTTCCATTGCAACCAARTTGTTCAAAGATAAAGTTTATATATAWTTTTTTTTTTACAAACACTGATCATTCAGTGTCATTTCACTCTAATCAACCCCAAGGGATCTATTAACAAGAACGTGAGTTACTCTCATCTTTTGGGGCAGGTTGCCACAGAGGTGAAGGGCTGGATTTTGCTTCAAGCCTCTAAGCAGTYGTAGTTGTGGAGCTTTGCTGGAAGTTTTCTTAAAATCTTCAACTGCTCTTCTTCAAAATTAAAAATTCCTTGCCTGGTTACAGTAAACGTGGAGACATTTAAAGCCACTGTCCACTTCCATATGAGTCACCCTGTCCATGCTTTCTGGAAGTTTTGTGCACATGCTTTTCACCTTTGCATGTAAAGGTTTGACATTATATGTTTCCCCTCAGGCTCAGAAGAAGAGTAAAAAGAGGAAAAACCCCCGTATTTTAAATGTTTCTTGAGCCTCAGCTCACAAACTTAGAAATGATCTTCTGTTAGAGCCACTGTTTACTCTCTCCAGTCACAGAAAATTCCTCGTGACTGAAATTGTAAAAAGTGTTTATTTGAATGTTTAAACCCCTGACAGTTCTTTCGTTTCTTATTAGAGAAGTTTTAGCGTGTCCTTTATCTTATTGGAACACACTGCAGTCAAATTATCCTTGTTTACCTCCCTTTCTATGGCAACCCCTTCTGGCTTTCCTTTTCAGTCCTTAGAGGGGGGAACCTTCCTTTCCTTTGCTCTCTGCCAGCCCTGGGCACTGCTTTGACGCTGTTCCCAAGCCCTCCTGATTCATTGTGGCCCCACACAGAAGTTGTTACAGACTGTTCCTGTAGTCCAGGGGTTTCACATGCAGAAGAGGGGAAAAGTCCTGTTCTGTTTACAGTGAGCCATCACCTGCCTTTGCCACATGGGGTTTAATGATGCAGTGACTGCAGGCAGCAGCACTGCAGGACATCAGAGATGTCATCTGCCTTGCTAAAAGCAGTGCTGTTAATTTACAGGAATTAAATGTTTTCTTTTATGCAGGAAAAGGAAAAAAATTCTCCTCACATAAGTTTATTCTGCTATTTTACTGTTACTAAGGTGCCCTCCAGCCAGGCAGGGGACAGGTCAGGAGTCATCACAACAAGCTGGGCTTGAGTGAGCTTTCAGCTGGATGATTTAAGAGGAAGATGCACCTCATGCTTATGGAGCAGGTAGAAACAGAGTTAGAAAATGAAGTAGTGCAAGTGTTTCCTGTGGGGCTTGCTCTGAATGGGTGCCATGTGGGAAACCTGTGAGGTGCCACAGAGCCAGCACTCCTATTGAGACCAGGACTAGCAGAGCTGTCAACTTTCCTTCCCGTGCCCACCCTGTAAATCATGCCTATTTCTAAAGTTTTGSCCACCAGCAATGATCCCTAGTGCCAGTAGAGATTCTAAGTCCATATCTCTAAGAAGCACAATTTTTCAGAAGAAGTAAATTGCACCAATTTTTCTCAAATGGCAATAACACCAATTTTATCCAAACTTTTGGTGGACAAGGCCATTTAATGAGGTCTGAAATCCCATCCTGGACAAAGTCTCTGGCAGCAGACAAGAAGCATGGGTATTTAATGTCTAAAGTTTAGACACTCTGGATCTGCCAGACTGTTGAGGTATTTAATCTTGACTCATTATTGTGAGTGACTTGTGAACATCCTGAAGAATAAAAGCAATGATTTCATTTTCATTTATTTTCATAACAATATTTATCATTTATAGTAACTAGGACAGCTTCCTGCAATTTGGGAAAACCTCCATGTATTCTTACAGAATTTAATGAATCACCATGGAGCCCATATTGCATTTCAAACACTTGGAGAGAGCTAGTCATTATTCACCTGCCTCCAGATTTCAATCAACAGCTCTGGGAAGCAGAAAAATAGAAGAAAAAAACTCTTGAAATATAACCAGGGAATTAACTTACTATTGCTTACAGAAATTAAACATGTTTATAGAAAATGGAATGATTCTCAACAGGAATAAATTTACTACCAGTTTGATTTGTAATGATTCAGTCAGCAAATAAATAGGAGTGATCCGCTGATGATAAAAAATTACTGTTATTTAGAAATATGATTCTGCTATGATGCAAAGACAGTCTTGACAGAATGACTTGACTCTTTTGTATTTAAAGGAGGGGGGAAGATAGTTGGAGACCAAGATCTCTTGGATATACAGCTTAGTGATTGCATCAGATGTTGAGAATGGGAAGCTTACCACAAAGGTTTTTGAAAAGAACCTTGCATGCTGAAATAGCAGATCAAGGTCTAGAAAYACATACTCGTAGCACAATAGCACCTCAAAATCCCATGTAAAATCAATTATATCATCCCAAACTACTCAACACCACCAAGTCTAACTGATGCTATGTATTAGATTTATTTTCTTCTTTTCTTTTGTGTTCTCAAATGGAGGACAGTACATATGGAAATCAAATTTCAGTCCAATTCAGAAGCTGGTGCAGTTTTTTATTTGTTTTCAAATATTTTTGTATATGAAACTTGAAAAGTTTCATATAAAAGACACTGGAAAAGGTGTGAGTGGAAGTTGCTGGTGGACGTTGTACAGTGTGAAGAAGTGTTGAATATTGCAAAAAGCCACATTTGTCCTCTGGGCAATCTTTTCAGTGCAGAGTGGGCCTGACTGTACTTATCTGGAAACTTATATTGCACCAACTTCTGTCAGTAAAATACACAGGTGGCTGATGGCTGTGTGACCTGTAAGGGCATATGGAAGAATGAACTTCAAAGCACTTAAATCGACAGAAATTTCATCTGCACTACTCCTCATCAAAGTGTTTCATGCTACTTTTCTGCCCTTTCTTTTTCTATGGAAAATTGCCACCAAACTGCACTGTCTGACCAGAAACACCCTTTATCTTGACTCTTGATGATTAAGCAGGTTTTGAAGTGCCAGCCACTTACTGCAGTCATACTGTTGAGTAAGGATAGTGTGATTAGATAGAGCAAGGCTTTAAACAGCTAAATCTCACAACAGAGATCACCTGGCTCTGTTTTTTCTTTGTTTTTGTGCTAGACTTCACCATTTTAGCAAAACATCACTTCAGACTTCTTTTTATACACCTTCTTCCTTCAGCGAGGGTGTTAATATTTTAATTACAAGGCAGTGTGATCTCTTTTTGCAATGCTTGTGCCTGCTGTAGCAACGCTTCTCTAAGAGCACTCCCATTCAAGGGAAGGGTAAGTTTTACTATTTGAGAGTCACTTTTGTGACTATTGGTTAGGTGTTAATGGACTTTGCCATTAATAACATTTTTGCTTTTTACTCAGAACCACTCACTACTCAGGATATATCAGGCTTCATTTGTTGCTGTCTTTTGAATAATCTTCCTCTGAGGCTGATTTATGAAGCGGCCATCTTTAAGGTGGTTCATGAATATTAGTGAAGGGTGCCCCTTATAGGTGATTATTATTTGTTACTGCCTGAGCATGAAACATTAAAGAATTATCAACAGGGATGACAGGGGACTGATTTTGAAATTCCTTAAGACTCAACATGGAACCAGTGAAATCCTCTAAATCTACAGAGTCAGAGGCTACAGAAGCCAATCCACGCAATTGAATCTGCAAATCCCCTTTAACTCCAAATTTGGTGTTTGTATATCTTGAGAGAAATGTTAAAAGTCATTTTACTGAGAATATATAAATAGTCAGCTTTCTTCCAGGTTGTCTCTTCAGACTTCTGTAAATGTGTCAATATTCATATATGTTTGAGACAGATATATATCACCAGTTAAGCTCTCCTGCATGTACCAAGTCACCTCCAAGAGCAGATGGAATGTCCGTGATGTGCTGACAATAGTTTTTTCTCTCTCACTAGTATCTGCGAGCCTGAGCAACAGATTGATGTAGCTGGAGAGGTGACRAAGAGTTTGAGTCTGTCTGCACTCCACAGACAACCTGCTCCCATTACTGCTGTAAGGCCTCACAGGAATTAAAACAAGATTAAAATTTAGAAGAAATTGCTCAAAATAACATAAAAAATTTAACAAATACTTTTTTTTTACTTTTACAAAGAGTACCCTTTTAATCAAAGCTTTACTATTAATGTCTAGAATACAATAAAACTGGATTAAGCTTTGTAAGTCTTACGCTGAAGCAGCTTTATAAGCTTTGCATGCTTTTGCATTAATCAGGGAATTCTCTATTCCCTTTGGTATACTGTCAGGTTGTGAGGGTTTTTTGTGTGGTTGTCTGCCTTTTTTGGGGGGGGGGGAGGGAATGCAAGGATGTGCAGTCTAGGCAGATTATTACAGAATTAAAACCTGCTTCCCTTTGCAGAGAAGCAATTCTTATTGGGCAGAGAGACACACAGGAATTCAGCTTGAGGAGGTGGAAATGCAGGTAAACAGGAGCCTGACCTTTATGAGCATGCAGGCATTTTTGGATTTTAGTCCACATATGCAAAAGTTAGCTACTCTGCAACTAACTTGTTTTGCATCTGAGCAGAGAAGGGTGCTATTATGAAAAAAATTACTAAATCAGAAGATGGCATGACCACTTAAATTCCGTTTTAAATTCATGTGTATTTTTGGAAGTGTAAGACATGGAGACTTGAAATGTAAATCACTGCCACTTTAGCACAGCTCAGGAGAAACATTTCTGAGCATATGGCTCTGTTCTGTCTCAAAGAGGCTGAAAGAAAAACATGMGGTTTCTTACTCATTCAATACATAAGAAAGACAAATTTTCAGTCTTTGGGGAAAGATACTGATTTTGCAGGATCATTCTACGGTGTTTTAAAGTCATCTTATCTCCTAAATCTGGTCCAGTGTTTTTATTTCATAGTATTCATTATATATTCATTAAAGTATTAATAGAATAGTTTGAAATGTTAATAACACATGGTTTTCATTGGGACCTTCTAACAGTTTGCCAAATGGGGTGAACAGGACTGAGTTTTTTGAAAGCAACCTGGTACTGCTTTAACTTGCAAGAAACTCCCCACAAATCTGGAAGCCAATTGTGTTCCAAATAGAGTCTTTTTTATTGCAGCTAATACACTCTGTAACAAAAATATTATTCTTCATTCTCTGGAGCAGTCACATACACCATACCAGTCCCGCTGGTATTGGTGCCCAAGGGAACCTCTGATCTTGAAAAACAGCTAAATAACTAGAATGTCAGAATGCTGCTCCAACTTTGGGGGCAGATTGTGCATCTGTGGAGCTGTTGTACCTCACAGTCATTTGCTTTCCTGAGCCTTTTCACTGTTCTCATCATGTGAAGTTGCCTTAAGCAGCTTAAAATGTACTCAGTATTGGGATACATTTTGGACTTCTTCCAAATGTGCAAAAGTACAACTCCTAGTTCTTGAGCCTGGCAGAAGTCTGGCTACTTGAGACTGGCTGAGCAGTACAAAATGCTTTTAATGTCAGTGAGAGCCAAGCTGAACAATTTTATTTTGCCATTAACTCTCTGGGCACAGACTAAGACATAATGTGTTTATTTTTTAAGTCAGAGAATGCTCATGGGAATTGTTAAATAATTTCTTTAAATTGTGGTATAAACAAAATATCTTTTGTTATAGTGCTTCAAGCAATAACTGTTTCCAGGGAAATTACCTTAATGAAGCTATTTCTCATATTTCTCTCATTATTCATGCATTTCTGTTATTATTCATGTGGTAGATTTGTTGGCATTAGGAAGTTGTACACAGCTAATTTGTGGCCTTTTTTTGAGGGGAGTGATTTATCTGTTTTATTCCATTCCTTAAATTGCAATGAAGCAATAAAATAGGAAGGAAGTGGCTAATATACCTACAAATTCAAAGATGTCAGCTCATGATGGACATTACAGCAAAGAACTGAAATAATAAAGACTTTCTCATGTCCCAAAGATGGGTTAACTTGGATGAGGGGATAGGATGGTGTTGTCATCTTATTACAAAGTTCCACACCATGTCGGTGATTTCTCATGGGCAGCTCCTCACAGTGCTGACTCTTTCTTCTTCACAACACAACCAATAAACACCAGCTTCCTTGTCACCTAGCTAACCCACTCTTTTATAGCACTCATCTCATAGGACACAGCTGTGGCCTGTTAAGGGCAGGCCTGTTCCCAATCTTTGGTGATTGGTACAGCTGCAACTCCTCAGGGGCGAGATTGCCTTCTGCACTATCTTTATTTTCTTACATTCTATCCCCCCACAGGATTGTATCCATGTAGGGGTCTCCTGCACTATAACAGCTTTTCCTTAGCTAAACTATCAGCCATTCATCTGTATTTTCACCCCACCCCAGAGAGTGCAACACACACTTTGAGTTTGATGTAATAAATACAGTCTGACAAGCTCCCACATGCCCCCAGTATCACTTCAGGTACTTTTAATATCTCAGATCTCTTGGCCAGTTGGCCTCAATTGCAGAGATTGTTCCTTGGTCTTCTCTTTCCTTGGTATAGACATGTACAAGGATACTTCTGGTGCAGGTGGTCCTGAGTCAGGCATTTCCTGGGAAATAAGAAGAATTCTGTCCACAGGTAAATTATGCAGATAACTTTTAAGCATATTTTTATTGTCATTATAAAACATGGTGATAAAACACTTCTCAGGTTTCTCATCTGCCATAAAAATTACAATTTTGCATGTCAGTATTAGTTGGGCAGCAAGATAATCTTGTGTGATGGCCTGATCTGGGAATTAGGCTGAGGAGCATGGTGGTGGTGGTGGTGGTGCTGGAGAAGCTCTCTGCTGAAGGTGAGTTCACCTTGCAGAAGACTACAGACTCCATATGGCCAGGCAGTCATGTACAAACTCACGCTTATGGAGAACAGCTCAAATCTTGTAGCATACAGTAAACAAAACCAAAGCAATCCTCTGTAGCTGAGTATGACCTAAGATGACACTTCTAGACAGGCTGCTGGAGTAGTGCTAACTGTGTGAGACTGGGCCATTTGGCACTTCCAGAGCATGTCAAACTGTACCAAAATACCCAGGCACTTCACCATAAGGAGTAAGAATCAGAAGTAAAACAAGCTGTGGTGTCTGGAAGCTGGTATGTCACAGATATGTAAAGCTAACAGAAGGAAAATTGTAACTATTGACATAAGAGACATGGTAACTGCCTTAGGCCACATGGTGAATGCAGATTGTAATTTCACTGATGTGAGTGATTTTGTGCTGGTTGATCCCAACTGATGTGCTGAACCAAAAATTTCACTGACTGAACAGGAGCGGGTTGGCTGCAAGATACACAAAATCAGAAGTAACAACCAGACATCTTGTAACATACAGATTCCTCTGAAGTGACATAGTGGCATAGTTTTATCTAAAGTCTTTCTTGATGCTTCCATGCAAGATTTTTTTTTTTTTTTTGCATTTTTACAGTGCAATGAATCATCTGTATTAGCAAGTGATATCTGCACTGGGCAGTATTTCTGCTTCGTGCTTCCCTTTCTGTGAAGATATCAGAGCTTTTACAAACTGGATTCCAAGCCTTTTTCAATTGGATTGCTCTAAATCACAATCAACACAAGTGGTTAGTGATGCTCTGGTGTTGTAAACTGATATAACCTGATGTCTGCTTAGCAGCTAGAATATGGGGGGCAAAAGCAAGCACAATATTGTTTTCATGGAATGCATTTTAGAATCACTCTGGAAGTACCAGAGCAACCCTGAGTAGCTGAAAGGCATGTGGTTGGGGGTKAGAAAGGGCTCAGGAGTTACCAGTCCTCCGCAGGGACCAGGTTTCTGTCACCTGCTTCCCACTTTGCCACGTCCTTCCCTCAGCTTCCCAGCTGCTCTCAGAGCTTGCAAAGTAATTTCAATTCATTTGATTCACTTATATCTATCTATATCTATCTGTATCTGTCGATGGTGGTCACAAGGGTTTGCAGGATGAGAGAGAGACGAGAATGTTGACTCCATGAGAAGGCTTGATTTATTATCTTATGATATATATATATTACATTATATTAAAAAGAAAAGGAAGGAGAAGGTTTCTCCAGGAGGCTGCTAAGCTCAGAATAGCTTCATCCAAAAGAATGAAAACAAGGGAGCTGGCTGAAACAGAGAGCGAGAGCCAGCTYTGCCATGACTGGTCAGTAAATCCAAACATCAACAGGAGACCAATCACGGATCCACCTGTTGCATTCCACAGCAGCAGATRACCATTGTTTACATTTGCTGCTGAAACTGCAGCTCTCAGAAATCCTAAGAAAGGATTTTCATGAAAGATGTCTGCGACATATATCTATCTATATCTATCTATATCTATATCTGTATCAATCTATCGTGTTCTACATGTGTGGTCCTCAGTGGCTCCCTCTGTACCTGTGCAATCCCATTGCCAAAATGAACCTTATTGCTCCCTTCAGATCCTTGTTCCTGTATGACCCAAGATGCTGGAATAATTGGAGTTAGTAATATCCATGGAAAAATTGTACKTGGTGTGTTATTTTTCACCACAATGATTTCCTTTGTGTGCCTCACAAACATGTGGATTACCTTAATTGAAATGGCAGCAATTAGTCCATAGTAATAGAGCTAAATGCTGGGAACSTCTTCAGCCAGGTCCTCAGGATAAAAGGAAATGTGCCCATCATTCTGCATATTTTTTGCAACTGAAGAGGAAAWTTTTCACTTCTGTTTTCTCACTGGTGTCACTTTAGTGTCAGATAATAATTCTGGACTGCTGGTCATGATAGATTCAGAAAAAAAAATGGATTTCCATAGGCAGAATATCTCCAGCATATTAAGTATCAGCTTTTCCAGTGATTTAATATATTTTTTGTGTATGGATATATACATACTCATGCAGATATAGTACACTCRTATATATGCACACATGTTGACAGATATAAAGATCTAGCTGTATAGATGTATACATATAAATATAAAATATCCTGCTCAGTCCTGTTGTCTGTAAAATATTTATGACTTCTTTCTCCTTTCAAATATCAGGAAAAGACTTTTTTTTTTTTTCTTTTGGCAGTATTAGCCAATTAGTTAATTCTGGATCCTTTTTCCTCCAGATATTTTGTACCATCTCTTTAGAATGAGTAATTAAATGTCAATATAATTAAAATTTCAAAAAATCAATTTACTGCAAATTAAAGAAAATACCAAATAATTTAGACTTGAGGGTGACACCAGGTAACATAAAATAGCAAAATASCAGGATGCTTCAGTTCCCTCCTACTTATCTGCCTTTACACCTGCTTTTCACAGACTTTTCTCTCAGCAGTGAAGTGGTGCCCATATTGTTTGTGCTTATGTAGCCCAAGAGAAGATTTTTGTAGTCTCAGCCTCCTTGCTGCACTTACTTTTGAAGCTTTGCTTCAGTGACTTGAATTACTGCACTGATTATTCAATGCAGAAAAAAMCACCCCAAACCAAATAAAATCCCTAAGAATACCCCATTGGAAGAATGGATAAGGCAAGTTATTTGCTTTTTTGGAACAGTAGATTCTGACATGAAAATAAAAGTGTCCTGTAAAGACTGTATAAATTGAACAAGTTTGTTTTTTCCCCTGAGTGCCTTTAGGTTATTAATTGTGGGGGTTTCAACATTTTTTTTACTTCATTTCCAGATTGCAGCTGGCATGTAGACATGGCACTCACTGGCTCTGCTTGYTGCATCCTGTTTGCACATCTTGTCAAAATCAGGAGCAGCAGGCAATTCCTGGCTCAGAGRAGGAGAGTTTTCCACTACACTGAGGAGCCCTCTGCCCCAGCACATGGAGAAACAGAGGCTGTGACAGACGCCTGGACTGGTCCAAYTTGCACCCAGGGAAAAAGCAGGAATCTGGTCAGTAGAGATCTGGCTTGGACATTAGGAAAAGGTTCTTCACCCAGAGAGTGGCAGGGCACTGGGACTGGTGCTGGAGTTGCAGTGCTCAGCCTGCCAGAGTTCACAGTGCTTGGACAACACTCTTGGGCACGTGAAGGGATTCCTGGGGGTGTCCTGTGYAGGGCCAGGAGCTGGAATCTGGTGATTTGTGTGAGCCCCATCTCGCTCAGGATTTTTTGTGATTCTGTCAGTTTTTGACAATATCACACATGAAAGTTTGAAAAATCTAAAACTAGATAAATAATTCTAGATATATAGATATTTCTTCACTTCTGCTGGTGGTTTTGATTTTGGTTTATTTGTGTTTTGAAAAATTTTTTAAATCTCATTACAAGAATAAAGTGATAATTTGGTAATATTTATATGATTAATATTAAACTTGAGTTATATACAAGTWTTATTTTTGAAGCCCACCAGAACACTGAGATATTCTAGTGAGACAAACTCATTATTCAGATTATTTCCATCCCAACTGGAACTGCTGAGACAAGACTAATTTAAACTAACCCACAGAATAACTTCTTTTCTGAAGAATGAGACTATCTGTAGACACTTTTAGTTGCAATTAATGATTTACCAGATTAAAAACAACCTAGRTGGAAAAAATATATATGTTCCAATTTGACAATGGTGAATGATTTTATCATAATTCACACCTAGTGTGTGAAAGCTGTTGTGGTTCAGAGGAAATGCAGTTGCTTGTAAAAGGCTCATTATTGCMCAAATACAATGAGATATGTCTGAAGGACAAGTTCTAAACAAAATTGCTTGTACATTTCCATCATATCAGACTAGGCAGAGCAGCTTCTAAGGGAAATCATACTGTTTATTTTATTCCTAGTCATCTGTAGCACTGATGACAAGTATGTTGTAGTAGTGTGTATTCAGTAGTATGTTAGATAGGTGACAGCAAGTACCTGGTGACAAGTTGGCAATTAAAGTGTGTGCTGCCTTTAGACATTTGCTATGAAAGGTGGGTTTGAGTTTTTTCCTTTGAAATATATCATGCAATGTCTGATGAAAAGGACATATGTTACAATTTCAAAGCATTGGTGACACACTGAGATCAAGGAAAGAGGTTATATTTTAAATAAATAGTTGTGTTTTCAATCTATTCTGGGAACACAGAATGTTGATGTTAAAACTGCAATTATTTAATTCATGAGATGATCCATGTTTCATCATTTGAACAGAGCAACTCATCTCCCTTTAAATTGCTCCTAAGTTGAAAAAAACCCAAAACACCACCCAACTGTCACCAGCTGAGTGGGCTGCTTAAGTCTGTGAATGAACTGGTAGGTTTGAATACTTCATAGTCCAAACATGTTCAACTGCAGTGCTGAATACTTTGGAGAAGCAGATCTGATAATCTCAGTGGCCAGATAATCTGTTAGGAAAAGTTCTTCTTCTGGCAGTTAGCACTTGCCATATGTCCTCAAGCATAAATAAAAATGTCCTYTATAAATGTGTCTTATCAATCAATTGCAGGTGTTCCTGTTATGTAGAACTAACTCTTCTGTGAATTCCTGCTCTCTTGTTCTCAGCATTATCATCTGACAGTGAATTTCAGGTGCTGCATGCTCTGTGAGAAGTATTTCCCTTTAGCCTTTCCATTTAATGTCACCTTGTTCATCTTCTGAGAAAGGGCAAACGAGAGTCCTTTGAATTACCTTCTTTGGATCATTCATTACAATAGGCAGAGGTGATAGAGCTTCTGATTATTAAGTTTGGTATTCCTATTTTGTTTCCTATTACAATACCCTTTTTTCAGCTGCTTTTAACTTTGTCAGACATGAATGCTTCAGGCTGTAAATGTCAGTGCTACGTGCCCACCCTAAGCTGAACATTTTTCAGAGGTTTCAGGCAAAGYAGATTAGCCACTTCTGAGAAGGAAGAAAATAACTAGGAAAAAAACCCAAAAAAAGACAGAAAGAGAAGCTGGTTTTCAGTATTAAGAAAGGCACTATGAAGCAATTTTGATYATTCAGCTATAACCCAGGCCCTATGGCTCAGGGTCTTGGGAACTGTGTCTTAATGATCTCTTCTCCTTTGAATACTCACTCTGTAACAGCTGCTCTGTGCAGCCTGTTGTCCCAGTCCCTGTGTCTCCTTTCCTGTGTAGCAACAAAGGCATTTGGAACCTTGCAGGTCCCAGATCAGCCTGGGCTGAGTTAAGGATGGGGACTATCAGTGTGGGTACACTGAGGCTGAAAGGGGGAGTAGGGAAAAGGAAGAAATGGTGACTATGTGAGGAGATTGGGCATTGGGAGGAGTCAGACCCCTCCACAGCATTATACAGGCTGAAGAGCTCAGCTGCACCCGTCTTGTGCTTCAAAGCAGCAGGTGTGAGATGATGATGGCCAGGGTGTCCCGGCCAGGCTGTGGGGACACAAGGAGCCAGTCCAGGAGCTGCAGCTGAGGYGCTGCAGTTGCTCCAGCCCCAGCACCCAGCTGTGATGGGGACAATTCCCTGTGAACAAATGGAATGGAAAGTGCTTCAGAACAAAGGAATGCTACAGTTCAGCTTGTCAGTGCACTGGGACTACAACTCTGTTGAGCACTCTATTTTGAAGTCTTCAGTTATATGATTTCTTATCATTTTGGCTAAATGTCACCTACTCAGTCAAAACACAGAATTAAACTTCTTAAGGGATAARTGTCAGACATGTAGTAGAGAAGATGGCTCCTTGTAAGATCTCAGCCCCATTTATTGAAGATGGTTGGARGAGTTGCAGGAACCTCTTAGAGGAAAAAAGAATGGCCAGGTGATGCTGTGGAGGATCAGCTACAATTATTGCCTCTGCCACCATGTTCCTGTGCTAGGGCATTCAAGGCATCCAGTGAGCTTTTCACATGTGGTCAAAATGTTCCTCATTTYCTGTGATGTGTGATATGAAACTCTGGGATCAGGTCTGTCAAAGCACTGAACACTCAGATTTGTTGCTTGAATTAGAATTTGCTATACAAGGCTTTGAAAAAGYAAGGTTGAAAGTATCTCTAATTGGGTACTCAAAATTAATGCATGTTTTTAACTCTAATAGCTGTGTCTCAGATCCCCCTTTACAAAGTGGATCCCCACTCATTTGCTGGGTATATAAAAAATAGGAGTCATTAACAGACCTCACATAACATAGGCATCATGGGAAGAAGCAAATAGTTCTGTCTCCAGTGTGTGGTTTCAATAGCCTGCAGGAGGTAAAATATGGAGACAAAAATGAGAAAAATATGACAATAAAGAGCTACTAAATATGTRCTAAAAAAGATAAGGTGCCTAGGAAAAAACAGTTTCATGTAATTACCAATGGTGTTTATGTCTACACTGGGATAGGTCCTGTAAAAGCAGTCAAACAAATGCTCCTCCATTGCCTCTCCAAAAATAAGAGGCTCAGTCTCCACAGTTCAYCCTTACCTGGAATTTCCACCACTGTGATTTTAATGACCCTGTCTTGAATGACCCCTGTTCCTGACCTACCTGTTGAAACAGATTCACTAAAGTGAATATTCCAGAAAAAAGAGCACTGCTCATTTATAGTCTCAATTAGCTCACAGTGGCATTGAAGCTCACTGAGCTTCTTTCTGTTCTGGTCCCTCTCCTGTGAAATACATCTTTACTTCAACTTTAAAAACTGTGACCAGAAGACAGACATAAATTTTCTCATCAATTTTTTTCTCCATCAAAATATCAAGACAAATACCTGAATACTTGGCTTGGAAAAGTTTAAGGGGTGGTGGGGGAGGGAAGTCCATTTAAGCATTCTCTTCCAGTTCAATTCCAAATTAGAAACTTGCATTAAAAATCTGGAGTAAAAGGATTTTTTTTCAGGCCTTTGACTGTACTGGTTTTGTCAGGAAAGGGGAATGGTCCTCAGAAAAAAACCCAACAGAAAGTTATCCTCTATAAACAAGTTTCAGAACAGGAAACGGACACAGTACTGGCTGGATTTTTCAGCACAGCATGGAAAATATGGCACATTTTGGCAGTGATGTCAGGTGTCTCTAGAGCCCTAGTGACATGGAAGGGCTTCTGAGACATGTCCTGGGCTCCAGGGCTGAGGTCTGAACAGTCTTACCCATCTCTGGGACAGGATCACTTGCAAACACTGTGCATGATAGATAAGACATGTAGTTTCTGGGGAGTCAAAATGTACCCAATACCAAGCTGTTAACAAAACCTGTTTCTCACAATAAACAGAGGCAGTGACTGCCTTTCTCCATCTGAGACTGGGCAGCTTGTTGATTCAAAATTTCTTTGTTCAAATTTTTTCCAGAAAGAATGGCATGKATGAGGTTCTCCAGCTGAATTGATGAAGTCTGTAGACTTTTACTAGGCAGTAGAGAGAAAAACAACAGAGTGAAATTAGTCTGACTTACTTCAGGTGTCGGTGTTGAGAGGCAGTGACTCATGTCCTAGRAATTCCTGCTTCTCCACTGGTTGCAAGGGGAGGCAAGGAACCCACCTCAGGTCAAGGAAGCTGCACAGATCTAGATTTAGTGAGATGAAACTCACCATGGAAGATGTTGTGCTTCCTCTCTCTGATAGGTAAACAGGAAACATAGGTGCTACACTGCATTATACAGGGAGTGAGAGTTTTCCTTACAGCACCCAGTCAGTCCCCATGGCAGGGCTAGGAATATGAGACACTCCCCACAGAAATGCACTGTTTTTAAAGCTGAGCCAGGCTCAGGAAACACAGGGAAGTAATTGGGAATGGTCCCTGTGCAAGGAGTGTGAGAAAAGACACTTTGCCTGGTCATAAGCTATTTTGGGTTGGGAGGGACCTTTGGCCCCACCTGAACTTCGTGTACTGTATCTAAAAGTAATGTGTCACATTTTATAAGCAATCATACAGCAAAGTGTGTGCTATTCAGAATGTCATCATTATGATTTTCAGTCACAAAAGACATTGTTCCTTAGCTTGATGAAGGACTCCCATTTGGAGTGGCTTAATGCAGACTAAGTAGTAGTTATAAGGAGAAAATCAGGAAGTGAATAGTAATTGCACTTGTCTGTTCATGATTAAAAAGGATATATTAAAAATCATAAAATGCTTAAAAGATCATTTAAGAGAGTATTAATTTTAGTGGTGTGAATTATATAAGTCCAGAAAAACATATTCTAAATTATCAATAGTAAGTAAAACCTGTTTCTGGTAAATAAACCAATTTCTATTTTGAAAAACATATTTTCTGCACCATTTAAGACAGCAGGAGCCCAATAGAAACATTAATTTGAATGAACAACTTTCACAGTGTCAATTCAGAGGTTCTAAATGACAATAAACAGTCTTGTAAACAATGTCCTATCCATATATAAATGTGATGAAGGACTATTACAGCTGAAAAAATGTTCTCTTTAAGTGAATGGGGCAATCTGTGCCCTTAAACTAACAATGTATTTAAGAGTTGCAGTGCCTGAAAGTAGGGGTGCTCTGGTATTCTGTGGCAGTCTTCCCTTCAGCACAGAAGACAGAGGCTTAGGGGGGCACTGTTGGGGCTGTTGCATTTGGGTGTGGTATGTTTTTTAACCTGAGACATTTATAGGAACAGGATTCTGAGGCCTGAGTACCTTATCTGGGCTATAGACCATGAAAGGTGAGAGCAGGGCAAGTGTCAGAGGAGGCTGGGAAAACTCTAAATGTGCTTTTAGCAAGTAAAAAGATCCTTGGGATAAGGTCAATGGTTAAAAATATGGACATCAAAGGAAGAGGAAGTACAATAATTTGAAAGCAYAGGAATCAAGGAAATGATGGCATTAGCAACAAGCTCAGAGACCATCCAAAATGTATTTTTTAAATAAATTTGAAGACCCTGAAAACCTTCCCCCCCCCCCACCCAAATGAGACAAACTTGTGATTTCTAATGCAAATGATGAAAAAAGATTTTACAAGGATGGGAAAGGAAGGAGCCTGCTGGAGTGGGTCTGAATGCACCAATCAAGTGACTAAATAACCAGAATATTAATTTTGGGCTTTCCAAGAGCTATCAATACAGACTGTGACTAGAGTGTGTGCAGGGAATCCTTTGCACAGCCAGCCCAGCAGCCTCAGCAGGCTCCCAAACCCACCTGGAACATGCTGAAGTCCTCAGGGCAGGACCCTGTACTACTGCAGGCATAAAATCTGATCTCTACCCCAGAAACTAGGAAAGGAGGACACCAGAAGATAACAGGGGTATTACAGCCCTGTTATATAGCATATAAAATATGCTACTCTGTTTAAGAGTCACAGGAGAGAAGAAAAAGGAATTCAAAAACCAAACTGAGTCATCATACTGGGATGGAGATGATAGAATGAAGGGCTAAAAAATGCTAAAGTGAGAAAATAAAGAAACATGTTTCTGAACACAAACTGAAGGAAAAATAAACAGCTCATTTTCCAAATTCTCCTTTGCACTCATTACAGATCTGCCACCAGCACTGCTCAAACAAACCAGCTCTTTCAAGTCTTCTGGGCATCCATGCATGCTAACTGAGCTCTGCTGTTCTCCAGGACAGACAAATTATGGTACTGGATGAATCTAATATTTTCTCTGGGGCAACTTTGAGAACTATGTGAAATGAAAGTGAGATAATAGAACTGTCTGTTCTACCAAACATTGCAGCAGTATCACATTTAAATACATGCTCCTGACTTTGTGAAATACAATAATATTAATTTCAAAGTTGGCCTACACTGACTATTTAATATTATCTTTTATGCATTCATCAGTTTTAGAGGTAGGAGTGAAGCAGCTTTAGCCTTACTACTGGTATAAGCTAGAATTACATGTGTTTTGACATAGGGAGTTAGGCTAGAGGACACATCTATACAGTAATAGATTATGACATTGGAAATGCTTTGTAGATAATTTTATATGTGTATATAGTCACACCCCACAGAACCAGGCCTCACTTGAATATTGGCAAAGTTTAAACGTAAATTTTGTGTCTAAGATCGACAGACTCTATAAGCAAGCACATCTTGGGATTTAGTTTTCATATGAGCTGAAGGACTGATGTTACATGTGTGGAATGCTGATTAAAATAAAGAATTGAAAGAAAAAAATCATGGCAACCGATGTGTGCAATGTAACAGCAATGAAATGCAGCAATAAGCAAAATCAGTCTGATGTATTGGGAGAGATGTAAGTAAATACATTAAAGGAAATGGGTGAAGATATGATTGTGTGATAACTCACACGAAAAGTGGAGCTTGTGAGCAGAAGAAATATGTTCTCTCTCCCCAGGATGTGATCATCCAGCACTTACACAGACCAAATCAAAACTGACGTGGTTAAAAAATATTTGCGTAGATAACGAAATGCATGACTGTATCATTTAATATTTGCCTTTGCTTTGTAGGTTGATTTTATTACTTATAATAAAATGTCATGTTTTATAAATCTCAGTCTATTTGCAGTGCTGCTTCTTATTCCTTATTCTCTCTGCTTTTGAACAAAGCCCTTGAACAAATTGAAGTAGGGCTATCAGTCAGGGGAAGGGAGCTCTTCTAAGCTGGTAACCTTCATTAGTGGCCAACTGATCAAAACAGGCRACAAATTCACAACTGTACACGCAGCACATAAGCAACAGGCATTGGAAAATTTCCAATTTTTTTCCTAATGCTTTCCATTTAAAAGTGTAAATATTCATCTCAATGGAGACCATTGAYTTGACACTCACAAAAGGAGCAGAGTGATCAGTGGTCGGATTACAGCCCTCAAGTGAGGGTTATGTTGTGATTGGTGACAGTGGCTGAGTGGTGGGTGTGAAAGGGGCTGGAAAGGGGATGGTACAAGGGCACCAATGAGGATGATGGGTGCTTTCCTTGTGGGACACTGGTCTTCTTCTCCAGTAGCTAAATCAGCCAGACAGCTTAGGACTTGTAAGAAATCTTKAATTGCTGCTTGATCAGCTGCAATAAGATTGATTAATCCAGCTCTCAGGGACTTGATGGCAAGATTTCTGTGGGTAGCAAATCATGTTACCCTGCTCTGGAGTCAGCTCTACTGCATTGGAAAGGTGCTGCAGGAGCAGTCCCTCAAATCTAATGGAAAGCTGTGTCAGATTTATGTGAGGGTCCCTGAAATGATGCTCTTTCCTGGCTGAGGAAGTCCATTATCAAGAAATAAATCCCAGGAGTGTTTTATGCTATATCATAATGATGCCCTTAATTCAGCTCTGAACTACTCAGAGTCAGATCAATAGGACAAAATATAAAAAACTGTTATCCTAGATGGGTTAAATAAACATAGTCTCTTTTCCAGCTGCTGCTGGAAAGATGATTCCAGATCATGTTAACACAAAATGCCCTTAATAACTGATGGATCCASGAGTGTGTCCAGATGCTCATCACTGCTTGTGATGGCTAGTTACCTATCCCTGTCATGTGGCTTTTTGGATCATCCTCTGGCTTTATTCTTGGCTCCTCTAGGATTAAAAATACTCAGCTTAAAGAATAMGTTAGCTCATGACTTGATGCCTCTTATTTTTGTGTGAGACCATGTACAGAGAGAGAAAAAAAGAAGAAGAAAACCAAGCAGAAATCTGGGAACATGGGAGTGAGAATGTGCAAAGAACAAGAAAACAGGAAAAGCTATTTTACAAAGGGCTGAAAGACAGGCCATAGAGAAGGCATGAAGCACACCAAGGGTAGAAAACAAACAAGAAGAGACAGRATGAAACAGGAACAGGACAGCAGAGCCAGGATTACATGAGTAAAGCAGAAGAATGGAAAATGTCCACAGTTTTCYGAAGTGATTGTTTGCTATGCAGTTCTTCTGCCTGCACTGCTCTGCCCCTGGCTAGGAGGCAGCTTTTTTCATTGACCTCTTTTGAGGAGCCTCATCCAGACTTCCAGCACATTCCTTGCTTGTGCAGGAGTCTAGCATGGCCACAGAAATCTCAACCCCATTCTATGAAGCATCCCTGATTATCAGAAAAATAAAACTATTTAAGTTGGAAAACACCTCCAAAATCATTGAGTCCAATMATGAACTCAGCACTGCCAATCCCACCACTAATCCATGTCCCCAGGTGCCACGTCCACATGTCTTTTRAACACTTCCAGGTRTGGTGACTGCACCACCTCCCTGGGCAGCTATTCCAATATTGATGATCCTTTCAGTGAAGAAATATTTTCTAATATCTAATCTAAACCTCTCCTGGCACAACTTGAGTCTGTTCCTCTTGTCCTGTCACTTGTTACTTGGGAGGAGAACCGACCCCCACCTGGCCACAGCCTCCTTCCAGGCAGTGGTRGAGAGTGATGGGGTCTGCCCCAGCCTCCTCTCCAGCGGCTCCTCATCTGCTCCAGTCCCTTCAACAGCTCTGTTTCCTCCCTTGCTCCCTMAGTTCCTCACAGGACTCATTCTCCAGACCCTTCCCCTGCTCTGTTGCCCTTCTCTGGATGTGCTCCAGCCCCTCAATGTCCTTCTTGTCATGAGGGGCTCAGAACTGAACAAAGGGCTTGTATAGCTGCACCAGTGGGACAATCCTGTCGCAGACATAGTTTATGAAAAATCCTTTTRCCAGGATCTTTTCTCCTGAGAAGCAGAGAAGCTGCAGTTTCTCCATGTCTTGCTGCTTTGGAATGTGRTCTGGAGAATTGTTTACCTGGCATTTGAAATTGTTTTTACTTGATGACCAGTGACAGCCACCTGTGTTGAGGCTGTGAGCAGTCACGAGCTTTTGTTATCATTCCTTTCCATTCCTTGCTAGCCTTCTGATGAAATCCTTTCTTCTATTCTTTTAGTATGGTTATAATATATAATTTTCTTTTGATATAATATATATCAGAAAATAATAAATCATCCTTCCGAAACATGGAGTCAAGATTCTTGTCTCTTCCCTCATCCTGGGACCCCTGTGAACACCACCACACAATCCCTGCCCTGGTCCTGCTGGCTGCACTTATTGCTGATCCAGGCCAGGTGCCATTGGCCTTCCCAGCCACCTGGGCACAGCTGGCTCATGTTCAGTCACTGTCAGCCAGCACCCCATGCCTTTTTCCCCAAGGCAGCTTTCCAGACATTCTTCCCCAAGTCTTGACTGTTTCCTGGGGTTGTTGTGACCCAGGTGCAGGACGCAGCACTTTGTGTTGTTGAGCCTCACAGAACTGACTCATTGATCCAGCCTGTTCAGATCTCTCTGCAGYGCCTTTCTGCCCTCAAGCAGACCAACTTTGTGTTGTCTGCAAATTGACACTATTGACAAATTGACCCCRTAGTGACATCTGGATGTAACTCCATTCACCACTCCTGGGGCCATCAGCCAGTTTTTTACCCAGCAGACAGCACTCACTGATCCAAGCYGTGAGCAGCCAGTTTCTCCAGGAGGATGCTGTGGGAAATGAAGCCAAAGGCTTTACTGAAGTACAGACACATCCACATTTCCCTCATCACCAAGCAGGTCACTGGGTTACTGAAGGAGATCAGGTTGGTCAAGCAGGACCTTCCTAAGCCTGTGCTGGCTGGGCTGGCTCCTGGTTGYCCTGTACTGGCTGGTGGCACATCACAATGAGCTGCTCCATGACCTCCCCCAGCACCAGGGTCACACTGACAGGCCTGAGGCTCTCCAGGTCCTCCTTCCAGCCCTTCCTGTAAATGGGCATCCCAGTCACTCCCCTCCAGTGCCCTGGTACCTCCCCAGGGGACCAGGACTGCTGGTAAATGATGGGAGGTGGCTCAGTGAGCACCTGCAGCTCCCTCAGGAGTGCCAGGGGGATCCCTTCCAGCCCCACCTGGATCCCTTCCAGCCCCATAGACCCCTTTGTATCTAAGTGATGTAACAGGTCACTGACCATTTTCTCTTGGATTATGGGGACTTCTGCTCCTCTTCCCTGTCTCCAGCTCAGGGGTCTGGGYACCCAGGGAACAGCTGGTCTTACTATTAAACACTGAGGGAAAGAAGGCTTGAATTACTTCTGCCTTTTCCTTATCCTTTGTCACTAAATTTGCTCCTGCAKTCAATAAAGGATGGAGATTTTCCTTAGTCCTCCTTTGCTTGTTAACGCATTTATARCAATATTTTTATTGTCCTTTACAGCAATAACCAGATCATGTTCCAACTGGGCCTTGGCTTTTCTGACCTTTTCCCTGCATAACCTTACAATATCCTTAGAAATACATTKTTTAAAAAATCCTCCTTTATATTTTGTACTTATTAACAGAAAGCCTGGGGATTAGTGTGCTGTGCATAATTTCCAGACTGCRTTTATCTAATCATTGCTTTTCCCCCTCTCTTTACAGATTTTGTGCAATTTTTTTTTTTTAATCAGTGTTTATTTGCAGGGTTTACTAAGTGACAGATAATATGAAATATTGCTTTAGGWCAGATTAATGCATATCAGCTTCTTATGAAGCCTGGGTGATAAATGACACCATGCATAAGTGAAAGATGGGCTGACAAATCTCAGAATKATAGCATGTCTCTTTAATGTCTTTGCCACAGCCTGCTCACACATCCTTCTTTGAACACAGCTTGGGATCAGACTCTCTATTTTTCTTTTCAAGTTGAAGCTGGAGATCCATGGAGGTGATATATACTCTGCTTACATGAAAAAGCATTTGTGATTATGATGCATTCAGCTGGGATCTGTTTCTGCAACACCAAGGATATTCTCTCTTCCATGAAGTCTTATTTGAAAGTTAAATAGTAACAAAGTGAGGTCATGATGCAGTCTGGGAATTGTAATAGCATTCTTTCTTGTGCCACTTAAAAAATATATATTCAAACCCATGGAAACAATATAATTTAAAGTAATCTTTCTGTGATGACCTGAAAGGAGTGACTTGCAAAAGAAATTCAGTAGTTTCAGACAATCAAGAATTGACTGGGTTCATTTTAAAGCTCAGGAGGGGTATTTGCTAAATGGAACACAGATTTGGTGCAGTGCCTGCAAAACAGGACAGTGTGAGGGGACATTTCTGCCATTTGCATTCCTGGTTCTGTCTCACAGACAACGTGAGCAGCAATCTCATCCATCAGCAGGGCTGGAAGGTCTGGAAGCTCTCTCACACCAGGTGAGAGCCATGGATGGCTCCAGAAACCAGAGCCCACCATCCCCTCCAGAGGACAGGGCACCGAGCAGCAGGTGAACCCTCAACAGTTCTGAGCCCACCACCTGTGCCCATGGATTTGGAGACCCCTTTGACCTGAATCTGGCCTGATCAGAGGACTGTGAAAAGCTTGGAGAATGCTGCTCTTCATCATTATCATATGGCTTTATCCATTTTAGGAGAACAGGCCCTGTTTTCAGGCCAGATTTAAAAGTCAGGCTCTTCTCAACACATATCATCTATATTCAGGCTTCCTTCATCAAAGAATTAGGGAAACATGGAGAAAATAGACTGTTCAACTTCTAGGTCCTATGTGTTCCAGCAGAGCTGCTAAAGCTACTATGCAAAATAAATCAGTGTAAATGGTAAGGAAAAAAATAGTCTTTATCTCTTCCTTTAGGAGATCTCAAGGTCTAGGATGTGCTGTGTCTTGGCAAGTATCTAGTGACTGCCAGGTCTATACACCGTATCCAAAAAATCCTTCTTTTGTCCCTTGAGAAGACAGAGATTGGCACAAAGGGTTTGCAAAGACAGAGTTCTGGAAGATATCAGTAATGGCCCTTTGAGCCATGGGCTTTTGTGTGTTATTTGAGTTCCAATCAGGTGCTGATATATGGCAATAGATGAGGGCATACATTTTACCTTTAATTTCATGATCAATAYGTGTGATGGTGAGAACAGAGTCTGTGGATCTTAACAAAGCGTTTAGCACGAATAAAAGGTTTTACTAAATCCTTGAGGGTTGGATTAAGGGYTTTACCTGTATTAACCATTGAACTGTCCAAATCACTGTGCACCACTTTTCATGGTAAGAAAAGTCCTTGAAGATCTGCTACAGAAGAGAAGGTGAATAAAACCAGCAATTGCAGCATGGGAAAAGCCACCAAAGAATTGTGGAGGGGGCTTTTTCTTTAYGTGGTGTGGGTAAAACAAGGACCAYGGCACAGAGCCAAAAAAAATASCCTGTATCAGTCCCAGTCTTCTTGATTTAATGCAGTTCAGYCACAAGCTGCCAAAAGCAGCAAATKCTGTTTTGGATTTTCTGAATATTTGACCTCAGGATGAATGAATGTGTTAATTCAGCAAGAAAACAAATCTCACTCATCTGGTCAAACCGGCCAACTAGAGGAACTCATTTCCTTGTGCAAACCAGAATTTGGGGAGTCAGAAATGTCTCTGGGTGTATCTCAAGCTCCTTCGAAAAAGGTTTAATCTTATTTTTCCTAATGCTCAATGAATGGGAAGAGATGATTGTTTTTGCAATGTCACAGTGTCCCATCCACATGTGCTAACCACAGACCATTTAGTCCAGCACATGGAAACAGATGCAGAAACAGTGTACCATTTATCTTCCTTCAATACATGACTGCAAGGGTGAAAGAAGGAAAAGGCAGAAATCAGGAAACATTGTGGAGGGGTCAGGAAAGGAAGGGAGCACATTGACAGCCCAGAACAGGTCTCCTTGGTAATGGGGAGCTCTATTAGAGCAGCTCTGCTACCCTGAGGGACCATCCCAGCATGGGGATGCTCTTGGAAAAGTAAAGCAGAAAAGCAGGGTTAAAGGATTGCCTGTTTGATATCTACAGCCCCTGTCTGGGTTTTTATTTGAGAGTGTCACTTGTRACTGCAGCCCTCAGGAAAGCTGCTGGGCCAGAAAGGTCTAATTGACACTGACTCACCTGTCCCCTGCTTGCTGCCATCCCACCGGCACTGGGAGCAGGTGGCAATAAACAGCCTGGCGTGGGTGGCTCTCCTTTATTAGCTACCTGGAAGCTACTGAAAGGAGGGGAAAGGAAAAAAAATAAAATAGAGCTCCCCAGCTGAGAATTAAGCCAAAACCATCAATTGACTATGAGGCTGGAAAATGGCAGTACTGCCATAGTTCAGAGAGCAAATAGCAGCTCGTTCCAGTGCTGGAGAAGTGCGGGTAAACTCTCATTGTTCCCTCTCAGCTGAGTCACTGCTTTCATTGCTGGGTGCTAAATGAATCATTCCCCTCATTTTCCACTTTGTTATAATTTGTGGTTGTGTTTTCRACCCTTTTTTAACCAGTGTATAAGAATGCTGAGCTGCGCTATGTGCGGAAAATTGAGCAGGTCTAAAGCTTCTGTTCCCCTTCCATTGCTGTGAGAAATGTAAGGAAGGTGAAAGGCAGTGAGCACAAGCAGTAAGTACCACATATATATACATATATATATATATATATATATATATATATAAATATATATATATATAACCCAGTCTAGGGGGATGACAGAATGACTGTCCCCTGATGGGGCACACCTGCAGCACAGCACTCGGCTTCCAAGTGTGTGCAAAAAAGAAGAGATCCTTGGCTTGCATTTCCTACATGAAATCAGGAGTTTTTCCTAATGGGACCCATCAGGTAATAACAATTATTTCAGTCAAGGTGTGCCACATTTCTAATGGTTCAAAGAACAGAATTGAGCTAATTAATTAAAAGAGTTTGGGTCATGATCAAGCCAAAAGACATACAATTTGCTGATTAAATTGACTGAAGACACAGCTGCTCAATGTGATAAAATAATGGTATGAACCTCAGGGCTGTTTTTAAGAAGAGCTGTAATTTCCTTACCAGCACAAGCTGTGGTAAAGTACTGCTCACACTCCTGTGGTAGTAGCAGTGCCTTCAGCTCACCTGAAAGGAACAATCTCACTTCAAGAGGACTTGAGGGTTGAGTACCTGTAGTAATTAGAGCCCTGAAGGGCCCATCATTGAAGAGCTTTTACAAGTTTTGCTTTGATTGCCTGCTTTCTGGTAAAACAGGGTATAACTCTTCAGTATTGGAGTTACACTTTTTGTGTTCTGATAACTTCAAAATAGCATTACAAGAAAATATTCTCATGAGCCAAATACCATCCCTAYTATCTCAGGTATCAGTGTAGCAGCAAAGGCATTAATTATTTGAAATTTTTAAGCTGAATATTTACTGCTAAATTAATGTCCTAATAAAATAGTTCTGTYCTGTGAACTACATTTCTGTCAGAAATTTATGTGAAAGAGTAACTCATAGATATTTTTCTTACATTATGAAATGAAGAACTGTTAAATTAACTGATGTTGCATATAATTAGACTACTAGAAGTTTCATTCTGTATCTCGAAAGAGTAAATATATTATCTGACTTTTTATAGTGGTGCTATGTCAAAAAGAGSATTTTCAGTTGAGCGCCTAAATGATATGAATTAACATATCTTCAAAAATCAATCCATACAACTCATGTGAGGCTGAACTGCTCAATTCAGATAGAACATTTGGCAAAGATTAGAGAAGGACAATAAAGATGATTGAAGTTACAGACCAGCTTTAAAAGGAAGAGCAATCAAATAAATTAGTCATCCTCCATTTCCAAAGGAGGTGCCTGAAGTGGATGCAGCAGTTTTTTATGAAGCTGTGAGTAACTCTAAGTTTGGGACTTACACTGGGCAGTGACTGCACTCTCTTCCCTAGTATAAAAAGAAAGGCATCAAATGAAYTTAGCAGGATGCAGATTTAAAATAAACAAAAAWWTTTTTTTCTTCCCACATTGCATAATTATACTGCCACACTCAGTGACTTATGATACTGTGGATGATGAAAGTTTAAATGTGTTGGGAACAAAAACCTGTTAAGGGCTACTAAGTACAAAGATACTGAGGAAGGTTTAGGAGTGTCTGAACGACCAACTGCTGGAGGCTGGATAACACTTAAGGAAGTATTGCTGTGTGCTTGATCTGCCCTGACAGTCWTTGGTACACATGCACAGTAGTCACTGTCAGAGACAGGATTTGGAGATAGCTCAACCTCTGATCAGCACAGCTATTCTCAGATTTTATGTTTGTTAGAGTCAGGGTTTTTTACTGACACTGTCTGTATGTAACTAACATCTGACACTGTGGAGCTTAGCTTTTGCCACTGAGGTGCTCCTGGTCCTTGATCCAGGCAAGCACAGCTGACAAATGCAATGATGGAGGGCAACACTATACCTCACAAAGCAACCCAGCAATTCAAAATAAATTAGGGATGTCTATAGGTCTGAAGTGATGCTGAGTGTGAGCATTTTCAGTGAGGTGTGATGAAGTGGGAGGGTGAAGGGGGGGAGTTTGAATCTGCAAGGAGAAAGAATCTTCCTTGTCACTCCAGCAGCATGGCTTAGAGGATCAAACAGATTCTAAGATGCAGCATGTAATGGAGGCTGCAACAGTCTATATACTGGAAAATCTCTCTAGTTCTAGCCTAGATTGTTGGTTACTAGGGAACTGCACCATTTTGTGCTCTTGGTCTCTTCAACGAAACCAAGCTCTACAGCAGCTGTAATTCCTTGACTCTTTCTTGGATTCAGAAGTAGATTCCTAAGTTGCCCCTTTCACATGCCAGTAAAGATGTAATGTATATGTCATGCCTTAACACAAAGTTAAACAAGTCATCAATACAGAGCCCTAGCCTTGTTCTGTATCAACTGTCCTCCTCCCAAATCTTCAGAGAGTCTTTACAAAACACTATGTATGTGGAGCAGGTTTTTTTAATTAATTCCTCAGAAAGTTTTGTTTTTCCCTATCTGTATGTTCAGAGAGCTCTTCTCTACTTTAGAGAAGAAGCATTGGTAGTGTCTATTTAGTAAGGAGATCACTGGCTGCTTCTACAAGTCCCCAATGTGCTCAAGGTTTGCTCTCCTCCTGTCCTGAAAAATCTGTTAGATCCACAAATCACTCCTGGCAAATGCCCACATGTGAGCATTCAGCTCTAGGTGTTTCACTGCAAGAMACCCCAGAAAAGCTGCTCTGCTCCAGAATCTTGGGACTCTGTATTCACACCTGAAGCCTCCCTGTTTGAGCATGGCCAAAGATGAAAGCTGGTGTTGATCCATGAGGCAATGTCCTGTGCCCAGTGCAGGATGACAGCCCCAAGGGAAAGGCATGCATGGGACATTAACATAACTTTTGACATAGTAGGCTACAATTTTCTGTGCAGTGTTTACAAGGTTTTCCAGGATGTTTCATTAGAGGGAGCAATCCCTGAAAAGCATGTGCTGTGTGTTGTGCTGTTCCTGTTTGACACTTCTGACAAAGCCTGTGATAATTGCTGTGAGGAGGTGGCTCTGACCTGAGGAAGGCACACAGGCATGTTCTAGGGAGTGACAGATACTGCAGTCTTCTGTGATCAGTGAGTCATACTTCACTAGCCTAGATTGCTCACTCTTTCCTGTTAAAACCTTGATTTTTAAAGGTAATTAAATTTTGCAACTGCAAAGTTTGTTGGCCCAGCCATCCTCCTCTCTCCTGCTCCCTCTCCAGTAACCACTGAACTTCTCAACAGGAATGAAGATTAGGAGAGTGGGGGTCTCAAGGACACMTGTGCTTCTGGAAAACCCACAGCCAGGTAAAAGGACAATCAGGACTGTATCCCCCTTGACAGCACACAGCCTGATGCCATCACAGGATGTGGCTGGGATGTCAGCATCCATCCACTGACTCACTGGCATGACATGGTCCCTCCAGTCCATGCACTGTTTGCTCATCCTTGGWGTGGCATCCTGTGAGGAGCAGGGGACTGGTGAGGGAGCACCGTGGCTGTCACAGACATTTCATGAAAAATCCTTTCGTTAGGATTTTTTCTCCTGAGAAGCTAAGAGGYCTCAGAGAAAAAGAAAAACAATAATTATCTGCTTCTGTGGAATGCAACAGGTGCACCTTTGATTGGTCCATGTTGGTTCTTTCTAATTAATGGCCAGTCACAGTCAGCTGGCTCAGACTCTCTCAGAGTCACRAGCTTTTGTTATCATTCCACTCTTTTCCTTCTAAGCCTTCTGATGAAATCCTTTCTTCTACTCTTTTAGTATAGTTTTAATATAATATATATCATAAARYAATAAATTAGCCTTCTGAAACATAGAGTCAASATTCTCATCTCTTCCCTTGTCCTGAGACCCCTGTGAACACCATCAGAGCATGGGGGTACCACTGCTGGAACAGCAGCAGAACCAGGGGAGCTCTGCTGCCATCCAAAACAATGTGGTTTTTCCTGCTGGAGCTTTTGCTCTAYCTGGCTGCCACTGAGCACTGCTGCAACAGCTCACTGGCCTGTGCAGGCATGKGAGTGCCACCTCAGTGCTGGTTTAAAGTCAGCCCTGTTGAAGTTTAGGATCTTAGCCCAAAGTGCTGCTTAGGAGAGGATAGAGCCGCCCCAGGAAAGGTGACTGTGCAGAAGGCCATAGATCTGTATGGGTGAGAGCAGAGCAGGGGCACCTGAGCCCCACAAAGCTACCAGTGACCAGGCACAGCTCCAGCAATGCTGTCCATTCAGACAGGGCTCAACAGGGTGCAGACAGCATTCTTGGAGAGCTGGTGTGTTCMTGGTGACAGCCTACACAAAGGCTAAGCAAGGATATGGTGTGGGCTCCTCAAAACATTGAGGTGATGAATGGGGGGCTGCTAGAACTGTTGTTCACCAAACCCTGCAATCCTAGAAGAGGACTTGTAAGTAATGAAAACTGAATTTCTAGAATGTGCTGTCCTGGGGAGGAGTCAGGCCCCAAAAGGGTATGGGCAAATTTGGACAACATGTCCATAAACAGGCAGCAAAGGGAGTAGGCAAGGATGTGGCTTCCAGCMTCCCTAATCCAAGGGTGGGTGCTGGGAGCAGGAGGGAATACCCTGCAGAAGATGGGCCCCTGCTCTGCCAGGCTTATGTGCAGAAGACAAAGCTAGAAGGACCCTGGTCTGACSCTGATGCCTTTCCTCTTCTTCTGTTCTGACTGCAACAGCTACACTCAGAAACACTCCACAATTCCACACAAATTCCTAGATGGTGCTTCCCACRTAACAACTTCAAGACTTCAGTGATTATGATACTTCTCAAGGTTTTCTTTGAGAGCATAGTTTTCCCTCTCACCGTGTCTTTTTAATTATTTTTGGCTTTAACAGTCCAGAAATTCCCTTTCCTCTTGGAGGACACTCTATAATCCCCTCGGCAAAAAAGAATAGAAGGGAGAAATGATTAATAGCTATTCCTTTCCCTCAACCTTGGGCAGAATTGTAATAAAAGAGGAATAGCAGAGACCATATACATATCCTCAGTATTTGCAGAAGGCCAAATGTTAGCAAGCACTTTGCAAGAAGAAAAAAAAAAGAGACGTTGTGGTTCAATCTCATTTTCTGTGTTCCAGCTTATTACAAATGCCATTTAATAAAGAATGATTTTCACTATGAATTTTATTTCCTCTGAAAAGAAAATTAAGAATCATTAGCAAGGAAAAAATGATTCAGTCATTTGAGAGATTTAGTTATGTTGCAGAGCTCAGCTGCCAAATTACGATAAAAATCCCTGGGAGGTTCTTTCTGTGCTGTGAGGAGAAATAACCTGTAATAGTCAGGACACTCAAATAGAATTTAAAACAAAGCCTTGGAAATATCTAACTTAAGATACAACAAGTTCCTACTTGTATTCCTGGATTCATACTAGAAGATTTTAACAAGAAAATTGAATAGTTACAGGAATGGTTGTGCTCTTCAGAAGCTTTCTAATCAAATTTTCTGCTCTTAATTCTTATGTAAACGTTTTTAACAAAGTACCCAAGAGCGTTCAAGAGAGCCTGGTGTGATTCTTGGACTTGTCATGTGCAGGACCAGGAGCTGGACTTGGTGATCTTTGTGGGCCTCTTCAAATTCACAATATTCTATGAGGGGCTAAAATGAGGATCTGCAGGTTTGGTGCAGGAAATATCTTCAGAACTGCCTCAGGTTTTTTCCCTCAGTTCAGTGAACATTATTCTGAAGGCAGGGAAATCAGGCAAAGGCAAGCCCAGCTACAGCTCCTCTGCCATAGATAATAATATTACATATTCATGTAATACACAGAGAAAGATGTTTGTGCATTAATCCATTCTAGGGTTTTATGATAAAAGCTACCTTTGAATTAGGTATTTATTTATTACTTCCATTTCTCTTTGCCAAATAAAACATCTTAATATGATTTTGGCTCTTTTTTTTTGGTTTGTTTTTTGGTGGAAGTGCCTCCTAAGTAATTTGCTTTTCTGTCAGTTTTGGTTTAGGTAATAATTTCAATTCCCAGTCTGTGCACTAAATCAACACCCTTTTTGTTATCTTTCCCCTTATTAACATCTTCCTCTGTTCCATGGACCTTGACAATCCAGTTCTCTAGAACAATCTCATTAAGGAGGAGAATTGAGTTAAACTCACAGTTTCCACTGTGATTGCTGTTTGARATTTCTGTTTCTGACCATAGTGGTGGTAACTTGTCCACTTTTCTAGCTGTACTGTTAAGATTTCCCTGCTCCTATGCCTCTCATGGTTTTCCTGGTGCAGATTTTTCCCTTGCAGATGGTTTTCCCACTGGAGAACTATMATCCAGTCTGAGCTACTGCCTGACACCAGCATCAGAGCTTTCCACTGTCCTTAGCATACTAACCCATGTATAAAGCTTGGTGAGAAGAAATTTAGGGTGTGTCTTGGTTTGGAAAGACAGGAGTCTGCTAAGGGAGGCAGGAGCCTCCCCTGAAATGGAGAATGTAAACCCTCCTCACCCCTCTGAATTGCTATAAATTTTAAATTAAGGGGGCTCTCAGGCAAAAATATGGGAGCAGGAAACAACAGTTCTTTAATAGGGTAAGATAAAATAAACAATGCAGTACACTGGAACAACACTGACWGAGTCAGAACTCAACCTGACACCCTGCTGGTCGGGGTGTTGGTGGCARTCCAATTGGAATTGTGGCTGCAGTCCTCCTGGAGTGTCAGGGGTGGTTCTGCTGGAGCAGGGATCCTGTAGAAAGGGTGTAGTCTTCCTCCAAAGATCCAGTGGAAGAGGCAGCTGCTGTTCCTCTGGGAAATCCAGTGGAGAAGCCCTGCATTATTCCAGGATCTCCAGATTATATCCGGGTAGCAATGCTTGGCTCCTCCCTCTGGGTGGAGCATCTCCCAATGGGAGGCTGTAGTTCTTATCAGACATGCAGTGACATTCAATAGCTGTTATCAGCAGATGTCCCTTCCTCAGGGAGGAGTGATTGTGAGCACTCAGAGAGAGAGATAAGGCAAACTGCCCACTTGACAAAAGATAATCTGCCAGACAGATGGTAATAGAATACATCTTGCCTTGCAATCTGGAACAGGGTGTAATTAATTTTTTACATGAATTTCGTTTCTTTACAGTCAGTGGGGGGAAATGGGCACTTTCCCTTACAATTCATATCACTACTTCCACTGTCCACTTAGACTGACACAGACTGGGTCMCCAGCATGTCTCCCTCTACACATTGCCTGTCCAGAGAAAAGAAGGGGACTGGCTCTGTTCACCATTGGCACTCTCAGGATTTGATCAGATGGGTCCCACCCTCTTGGTCAAGTGCTAGAAATACATCATGATTCCAAGAAAACCGTTCCAGTGCTTGAGCACCTACTCTGTCCTGAAAAATTCTGACTTATTTCAGCTTTGGGCTTTCAGCACAGTMTTTTCCACTCGATTAAGGAGAAAATCTACTGTCAGGCACATTTTGCCTCATCTGCCCTGAAAGCATAGCCAGTGTTTAAAATCTTAAATGAGTATAACCTCCATTATCTATGAGAAGTGACTGCAGCAATACTTCATATGGCATTTGTAACAAGAAGGAGCTGGCTGAGCAGCACTGGAGTCAGGACTCCTTGGTGTGGTCACAGCAGATCAACCTGGATTTGAGTTATGCAGACACCACATGCAGACTTTCTGCTCCAACCCATGCACCAAGTGCATTTGATCCAAATCTCTGCTGCTGTCTCCATCTTGATTTATAAATGAGGCAAGTGATAATCATGGCAGAGAGGATTCAGGAGATTTTACAACATCTGAAGAGACAGTGAGAGAGCAATTGTTTATTTTGCTTGTCACAGTTAGAGTGGGGATGTCCTAGCAATACCTGAGTTGTCTCCTGGAGGCCATTTCCTTCAGGAGCTGCTGCTTCACCTTATGGGGACAAACTTCCCGACTCCCCTGCACAGAGCTCTGACTCCATTTGGAGCTGCACCTTCATGGAAAACCACTCTGTCCTATTGCTGCAGCAGTTTTCCTTCCCTCTTCCATCACCTCCAGCCCAGGGAAGAAGATCACACTTATATTTAGAGTTTAAACATCTAAGGAAAGGACTTGTTCCTTTACTTTTCGGATGAAAGCATTTGGAAATATTTTTGGTGTYAGCTATATGAAAGTAATAATCTGACCCACTAAATCACCAACCAAAAATCACCAATCAGCCAAACAAAAGGACATTTAATCCAATTTACTTCATAATGGAAGCTATTCTTTGGCAGCTAAACACTAACACTTTACAGCACTTTTCACTGCAGAGCTGCCAGTTACATCTGTATCTGTGTCATTACATGCTCTGAAGGTGCAAAACTGTGATCCTCTAAATATTACAAAATGTGTTACTTTTGCTCATTTTGCTGGTAATAAATGAGCTTTTATTTCAAAATAACATTCTTCTTAAAACAGTTACGTAAAATAAGATGAGAAAATCTCATTCAGAATTAATTTCAGGATAATCATTGTCTACAATTTTTTACAGATATGTTTTGTTATGTGTTTTCCTGGCCTAATAAATGATATCTGGCCTAATAAAGAAAAATTAAGTGGACAATCTTTGCAATAATGTGAGCAACCTACAGCTACTTGGTGGGTAATTCCCTGGGGACAGACACATCTGGGGCTTCCCTCCTCTCTCCATATGGTCTGAAGGGAAGCCAGGTGTGACAGCTAAAGCAAAGAGAGATGATCTCTCTGCTGAGTGATGACACCCAGGAGCACACAGGAAGCCCAAACAGAAGCAAACGGGAGCTGGTCCAGTGCTTTTGTACACACATGACACGGTTGTCATACAAAAAGGAAAAATCTCAGTCTGTTGAGAGTCCTGCTTGTCAAAAAAACCCCAGGTGAGAGAGTTATTTGGGATGCAATCAAGAGTGATTGCTAGGGATGAACCAAAGGCTTTGAAGGGGAGAACAAAGCAATGTGTGTCTTGTCTGTGGCTGTCACTTCCCTTGACAGCCGTGGCCTGTCTCTGTCTTGTCAGAAATTATGTCAAACCATTTATTTTTATCCTTACCTCTAGGTATTTGAGACAATGAAAAATGAGGAAAATAATAAATTCCGATGTGATTAATGTAAATATCATTTGATAAGTACCTTCTTATGTGAAGGAAGAGAGAATTCAGCTCATAAAAAGATATTAATCAGGGAGATGATGTACAATAGGACAAACAAAAGACAAGAAGTGTTAATAGGAAAAAAACTACCCAAAAAATCCAGCCCAAACCCCACTAAAATATTCCAATTAAGCTCCTAAGCTTCCACTTGTAAACAGTTGAAACTAAATTTCTTTTTGTTTACTGCTGTGGGATGACAATTCTTTCTTCAGAGCTGTGAATTCTCATTTTCTAGATGTGAATCACTTCATTTCATTAACAAGCAGAAGCAGATTGCTGCCATCTTTATTRTAGCCAAAATATTATTTTCAGTAACTGGAAATAACAGGGTCTGTTGACTTGCAGAAAAATGTGACATGCTCAGGATTTCTCAATTATAAATAGAAGAAAGAGAGAAAATATCCTGGAGTCACATGATTAAACTCAGTGTTACTTTTCTAAACAAGACTCAGAGTTGTATTATTGTATATAGAGTTGAATATACAATATATAGAGTCAATAGAAACTGAGAGTTTCTATTGAAAATTGAACCCACTAGCTTTTAAAAGAAACATAAATTAGTGCATAAATCACCATTGTCTTCATCTGAACAAGCTGTACAACCACCCAGAAGCACCCAAAAAACCTCAGGGAGATTTCTCCATGTTCCCCCATCACTCTTCTCAGAACACTGCCAGTGCTTTACCCAGGTCGAAAAGGACTCAGGCAACAACATTTTCACTTTCTCCCAGTAAAAACCCATCCTGTTCTCACCTCCTCCTCTCACTCCCTTTTYTCCTTGACCTTCCCATGGGAAGTTGCAGGTTTGGGGGAAATACAGCATTTCTCTTGGATCTGGGACCCAAGCCAGCAGGAAGAGCAGCAGCACAAAGCAGGGGCTGAAATCCTCTTTAGTCACAAAATAGAAGCTGGAGAAAAGGAGAAAACAAAGACAGGAGTGTCTGCACATTGGTCAGCAGGCCAAGACTTGGCAGGTCACTCTGTGACAGTACAGGACAGCATATGAMGGAACATCTACTGATTTCAGGAGCAGCACCACCCACCAAGCCTCCTCCATCACTTTGGATTTTGGGATTGCTTTAGGGAGAAATAAAATCATTTAARGTACTGGAAACACATAATGCAAACAGCAGCTGCACACAGGCCAGGAGACTTTATTAAACACTAACAGAAATGGACAAAACAGGGAAAATGCACCACAATTTTGGAAACAGAAAAAGTACTTAGATGTCTGACTGCTAGCAAAACACAAGACTTCTGCTGTTAATTTAAGTTTTTAGAGGAGCTCTTGGAACAGAGCAAACAGAACCTCCAGGTATTATCCTAACAATATAGTCACTCTTAAAACTTTTTGAAGAACAATTTTACACTAACCATAATATTGAATTGTGATGGGGAAAGGCAGGGGCAAGGTACAGTGAGGCAAAATACAAGGCAAGGAAAGGACAGGGATATGATGCACTGTGATAAAAGTGCGATTATTCATCTCAGCCTGTGCAGGATTAGAAAGGAAAGGGAATAATAAGATCTATATGCAGACAGCTGATACTCRGGGGGATGCATGCCCTTTGTGCCTGCTCAATGTGATTGCCCAACACACATAACTAAAATTGTCCCTGTGTCCTTTCTCTCAGCAAAAATACATTTTTGTATCAAGTCACAGCTCCCTGCCTCCGTCTGACTTGGTCCTGCTGAAATCAATCAGGTTACTCAGGGAGAAAAGTTTCAATTTTTTGCAAATTTTCTCTACTTGAAAATGCATTATATTTGGTTCAAGGGATGGGATGTAGTCTGGACCAACTTTTATCTTCTGGAGAYGAGTTTATTCATCCTAATGAAAAAAGATGAGTCTCTTCTTCCCTCCCTGAGATGATAAGACACAGACTGTGATGAAAGTCATTTARAATTTAGCTTCATAGCCACTAACAGTAGCATAATTAAGTCTGGGTTTAGAAGGAGGGAGTAGATAAATTAGAGGCAGAAAAAAAAATTAATTAGAATATAAATTCCTTTTTATTGTTTTAGGTGTGTGTTGTCATAAAACCAAGTTATTTTTCATTGAGTGTTTTGTCTCCCAAAGCAGAAAATAGCAACAGAGTGGAGAGCATGTAAGCTTGTTTCTGTACACCAATTTGTGTGCCCTGGCACACAATCAGGGAGGTGTGTACAAAGTGATCAGTGCCTCAAATCTGCCCACTCTGCCCAAGTCTGATGCCACACAGGATTTGAAGCAGAACTGCACTTCCACTGAAGTCCTGCTATGGGAATTTTATTATTGTAGTTAAGCTGTAAATACTTTCTGTAACAAGCAGGCCTGTTATCTTCTTGGATGAGAGTTTCTGGCAAGAGAAGTTGTATAACAACTTTATTTGCAGCAGAAAATGAATTCTGTTTTCCAACCCATTCCACTGGACCTGTCACTGACAAGGTGCTGTGACTACCTAAATTCTGCAGAAAATATGCAGAAATTGCTTAATGACCTTTTTTTAACATTAAGCTCTCCCTCTCTTGGGGAAATGTCTTCTTTTTTTCCGARAGATTTAGCTGGAAATAGTTCTACAAGGGTATCTTCCTATCACAGTACTACAATATTCAGAACACTGTATTGGGAAGTTCTAGTCCTTTTTGGTAATTTGGCCTGTTTTATTTTCTCTGTCCTTCAGAAGAGCTCAAGCAATCAGGAATGAATCAGCTTGTGCGTTTCTTAGGTCACCTGCTTTAGTGTGGGCCCATCCTTCTCACTGAGAGCTGGAGAAGCCTCTTGGATGGGAAGAAGGTGTTTTTGCAGGCAGAGCTTGGAGAGGATTGTGCCATCACAGCAGAGCTCTTCAGGCCCTGGTGACACAGYCCCATCAAAAACACACCACAGCTTTCCTTTCCCTACTTAGCTCTTCAACACCACTGTGCCTGCAAGTTACAAAAAATCTGATTTTTTCCTGGGCCCAAATAACCATCAACAGCTTAAGTGAGATGAACACATGTCAGCCCACAATGGCTACATCTCATTTGCTTTTTTTGCCACAGATAATTTCTGCTCATTCATCCAGAGCTGAACATTTCTTCATCACCAGAAATTTTTCACTTAGTTATTGCTCATATTCTATTTGAATTTGAAAAAAAAATCCAAAATTTCCTCCAATCAGAATCTTGATGGAGCTTGAAGTCAGTGAAGGAAGCTAAGACTGAAGAAATTGTCCCTGATTGGAGATCCATGATCTTGCCAAAATGCTGGGAACCTTTGTTGCAGGAGCCCAGCTCCAGGCCTGGCCTGCTTGGACACATGGGGTCCCCAGAGAAAAGGTGCTGGGGCTGGCAGATAGGGCAGGGATCTGCTGGAATTCTGCTTGGCCCTCAGCAGAGCTGGCTAAACTGACATGGCCTTTTGGTCATTTACAGCCATCTCTAACCTGACTGGCCCAAATTATCACTGCTTTTGTGCTCAATGGATCTACCACCAATTGTCCCCGTCAATTTACTCTTTAAAATTCGTCTTCATCTACAGAAAAATAGTGTGTTTTATGTGAAGAGTTCAAATTTAATAGGCAGCTTCAGGACCAGGTGGTAACCCAAGGAGTATTAACTAAATGTGGCCTGGGAAGAGCCTTGGATTATTCACGGGAAGTAAAGATTTAGGAAATTACTTTTTTGGGATGGATGGATGGATGGATGGATGGATGGATGGATGGATGGATGGATGGATGGACGGACTGAAAGACAGATTTGAAAGCCAGGAAATGGTATAGAAATCTATGAGTCACTAGCTAGAAATCCTGAGAGAAGCTCTATGGGAAAGTCCTGATTTTTATTCATTTATGCAGATGAGAGAAACTACTAGTTTCTTGAGGGAGAATTCCACTGTTAACTCCAGCCCCTGCAACAAAAATGTTCATTGCACTCTTGGGAAGGGGAGGAAATTGAATTTAGCCTAACTGTAGTCTGTAAATGCAGTGCAGAGTCTTACTTAACAGCAGATCTTAACAGGCTAATGTATTGAATAGCTCTAGGTGTAAAGGACACTAAGCTATAGTTAAAATCATATCTCACAGTCGTGAAATTCATAAGGAAAGAGAGAATGAAAAGCACTATAAAAAACCAGTGAAGCAGCTTCACAGTGATGCACAGAGCAGAGTGGAAAGGACATTGCTGCATGCAGGGAGTGTTCTCATGCACCACAGCAGGCAGCAACTCCTGCAGCTGAGAAACTCTGGTGTGATTTTTACATTGCCCTCAGCAAATCCATGCACAGGCAGCTGTGGCCAGGACCACCCTGCCTGTGAAAGRGAGTGAGATCCACAGATTACTGCATCTTCCAAGACTGGGACACAGGACTGTTCACATTATTGGGTATTTATAGTGCTGTAGTCCTTGGAAGTGAAATTCCTGAGTCTCAAWTGCCAATCTGATTTGCTTGGGTTTTTCATTGCAATAGGCAGTCAAGTAGGGGAAAAAACTTCAACTAACCAAAAAAACCCCAAAACCATCCAAACAAAAAAACGGAAAAGCAACATCATAGCTTAAAATTACAAGCCAAAGCTAGTAAATTTAATTCAGACAAACTCTTCACTTGACACAGACACTACTTGCCTCTTCATCTCAGCTGTCACCTTTATTCTCCTTTTCCTCCATTTCCACCAGCCTCCAGGCTCTTTTTCTTCTCCTGCTCCTGAAAGGCACAAGGTATTTTTTCTATTAACCCCTTCTCTGTGACTGGTTTTAGTGATTTAAAATTTATTAGCATTTTTTAGCYAAGATAAGTAGTGAGCGGCCATGGTGGTGTCACCAGGGGGRGATGAGGAAATGTGGTCTAAATGGACCATCATATCTAAAGCAGATTGCAGTTCTATGCTTGGAGTGAATGCTGGCARATAAATGGTTCACTGTCAAAAAAGATGGATTTATATCTCATAGGGGTCTGGCCAGAGACCAGTAATAKTCAGCATTTTGATAATTCAGATAACAGAAAAGGGAATACATCTATTTAAATTACCAGATGATATCAAAGTGGGTTACCAGCAGCCTCAGGAAAAAAATTAGAATTGAAAGCTATATGAAAGAATTGGGAGAAACTATTTGTGTATGCAGGTTTCAATTCAATGGATACAACTGCAAGATCTTACACTTCCTAGGGAATAAATGTAGTAAACAGATATGTAAATACCATGGCCACTCACTACTTATCTACTCATCAGGTTTTCTGCASAATTGCAGAGAAATTAAACTGATTTGTTCTGATTTGAACTATACAAATGGATCTTGACAGTTACCTACCTGAATAGCAGTTATCACTTATCTTTGAATCCTCTCTGTCTGAAGAGGAAATTAAGTGACTTTCATGCTTTTTGTTTGCAAACTCGGACCTAGAGGCAACTGCACAAAATGGGTCAGACCCTCCTGGGCAGGCACCTCCCTTCAGGARGGTGTCCATGAGCAAGACCTGGAGAATTTGCCACTGCCTGGGTAGGGGAGCTGTAGGAGGGAAGGGATTGAGACTCACCCCAGGCTTAGCACATTCTATGGTAGCTCTTTGTCCAGAACGTGAGATCCTTACAGGATCCTGATGCTCCACAGGGACTGCTGACAAGTTCTAGACATTTAAAGTCAGTTGTAGGATCCTGCTGGACTCAAGAATTTAGCTACTGGGTTCAGAGGTATACAGAATATGCACATGTCACCTGTGCAGATAAGWAGGAAGAAGTATTGCAGAGGAGAGAAAGAAAAAGGCAGAAAAATGAAGTGGGGACAGGAAAAGCAGAGGTAGAAACCTTTGGTAGATCCAGTGTGAGTGAAATAATGAGTAGATTAAAGTAGATTAAAGAGAAAGAGCAGATTAAAGTGAAAATACAAAGGTAAGAGAAGATATTTTCTCTAATGATAGTGAKAGGGGATTTTGGACTTTGAAGATCATTTTTTTCTGAAAAGGGATGGTCTTCAAATGAAGCTGACTGAATGGCCAGGCTCTCTCATAAGAGACTGGATGAATCACAGAATTATAGGAGAACATGCAAACAAAAAGCTTCTTGTATGAMATCTTGTCCAATATAATCAGATCATGGGGAGTGAAAAACATATGCTCTCTGTAGCTGTGCAATCATCTGTTCTATTGTCCAAGGCCAAGAAGTTCTGCTATCTACAGGCCATTGGCAAGCACCTATGTAATTAACTACAACCATCAGCCACTTGGGAATCCACTCTTTTAATTAACTCAGTGTGGTATTTCGGCCCCATCTGCTAATGTCCAAAACAGATTCTCATTTATTGTTACTTGCTACAAAAATATTACTCTGTTGTGGGAAAATTATTGCACTTGAATGATTGTGCTCTGTTCTCTTCTAAGTCAGAAATACAAATTAGAGATAAAAAMCAAAGGCATCTGAGGATGCATAACAGTAAACATGATATTTTTCCTGATTAAAACAAACTGAGGTTTGCCTYTTACTGTCTGACTCCAAACTCACAGGACCACTCATGCCTTAGAAGTATTCCTGAGAGTAGTAATTTTCACAAGCTCTTGCCAGATTTCTCTCAGYTGACAGCATGTTGAAAAGAGCTTTGTTAAAGAGATCAGTAAGTAAAGCCCAAGGCATTTATAGTGTGATGCATTTAAGCAGGTGTAAAATTCTGGTATCTCCACCTGGGTTTGTTCAGTATATTGTTGTTTTCAGCTGTACACATATGGAARTGTGCAGAAGGGACTGGTTCTGTTCTAGCTTAGCCTTTCTGTCATTGCAGAATTAAGCAGCTGGAAAACAAACCTTGAATGGGATGAGGTGTGGGTGGCTCAGGCTGCAGGGGCCAAAGARGATTGGAAATGCCAGAAATGCTGGAGAGGGACAGAAGCTGCTGGKGGGGAAGGTAAGTTCTAGGCTCAAGTCTTGCTCCTCCTGGGGTGAGGCAGACTGGATAGCACCTGGGAGCTGTGGTAGGATCACCTCTGACAAATCTCACTGACGTCCTCACAAACACCTACAGCCTTGGAAAAGCTGGAGTCAAAAAAAGAAGCGAGTATTTCATTTCATTACCAAAACTAAATTGTGTTTTCTTCCACAAARCTTCAGCCTGCTTTCTTTTTCACCTTGTTTATCTTTAGCACTGTCTGGCAGAGCAGAATGTTTCTGCTGTTTCCAGAAACATTATCTTAGGGACAGTGCCAAGGAACAACCTTCTAAGCCTTATTTTATCTGTATTACATAYTGGTTTGAAAGCCTTTCTTAATTTTATTGATCAAAACATTAGGGTATCAATTTATTATTGGCAACACAAATCACTCTGTCATGTCAAACTTAAATCAATATTTATTATCATGTTACCAATACTTCTACAGTTATTATTGCAATTTAACCTCATATTGTAATTGATCAAAAAGAATWGCAGCAAACAACACAACTTATTTAGCTCAACATTTCTTTGTTTTCCTTTCTCATAAAAAAGAAWAAAAAGGTCATTATTCACTTTTTGGGTAACAAAGCTGCATTTATATATCCATTACATCTGAAGCCCATTCTCCTRTTTAAAGCAAACTTCTCAGAACTGTATTTCTGCAAAGATTTGTTCAAATTAAACTGTTCAAAATCAATTGTTAAAACAGAATTTCCAAAGTTGGAAAACATCTTTGGGATTATACTGACAAGCACAGTCAATGAAAATTTCTTTTAATGTATGCCAATATCATGTTCTGTTGAACTTTTCTCATTTGTCTCATTCCCCTTCTTGTGTGTAAAGTCTAATAATAAAATACATCATTAAATCTGAATGACAGAGAAGGAGAAGGAGAAAAAGAGAAGGAGAGAAAAGAGAATGGAGGGAGGACAGGCAAGATTTCTTGTAGTGAGTGGCCCAGAACTGGACACAGAATTTGAGGTGTGGCCTCACCAGTGCCCCGTACAGGAGACAGTCCCTGCCCTGGTCCTGCTGGCCACACCATTGCTGACACAGGCCAGGTGCCATTGGCCTGCTTGGCCCCCTGGGCACAGCTGGCTCACGTTCAGCCTCTCTCAGCCAACACCCCCAGGTGCCTTCCCACAGGGCAGCTTTCCAGACACTCTTCCCCAAGCCTGGAGCGTTGCCTGCAGWGCAGGACTCAGCACTTGGCCTTGTTGAATCCCATGCACTTGGCCCCAGCCATGCATCCAGCCTGCCCAGACCCCTCTGTGCATCCTTCCTGCTGTCCAGCAGRTCAGCTCCTGGTCTCAGCTGCAAACTCACTGRGGGTGCACTCAGCCTCTCATCCAGATCTTGATGAAGGTGTGAAACAGGAGTGGCCCAGCACAGAGCCCTGGAAACACCTCCTGYGCCCAGCCAGCAGCTAGATGCAGCTCCAGTCACCACCCTCCCCTGGACCTGGCCCTCAGCCAGCTTTTTACCCTGAGAACTGTGCATCCATCTAAGCCACGAGCAGCCGCTTTCTCCAGGAAGCTGGAACCACCCTCCCTGCCCCCAGCATTTGGAAGTTTCCTCTTGTATTGTTGGGCACTTAAGGCTTTTGAAAAGTTGCTTCRTAGATCAAATTTGTATTTAATCTGGTGAATATCTGAGACCCAAAGAGTTTCATTACACATTTGCTATCTGCTGTAATGGGTTTCAGCTTAGAGCATCTCATACTGTGCATATAGTCTCCTGACTAAATTTCAGCAGAGTGATAATCCCAGTATGCTGTGCTGCATAGATAAGAGAGACTATCAAAGGATGGATATAATTAACTTCCAGGAGCACATACTTTCCTTTCTTATTTAATTATTACATAATTACTCTTTATCTTATGTATTTCAAGCAGCAAATAATAGCATTGTGYCAGTAGCAAGATAACAATGGCTTAGCAACTTATATGTTGCATGTCCAACTCTATGTGGCTTACTAGAGTGACAATATAACAGTATTTACATTTTTCCTATGACTGTGTATAAACATACTAGATGCTGGAGAGCTGTAATATACATTTAATCACACTCCAGCTGGAATACAAGAAATGATTACCATTCCCCTTAMTTGGCATACTGTTAAAAGTTAGGTCTTGTCTCTGCTTTTTTCTGCTTGTTGCTTCCTTGTTTGCTTGTCTCCTTGTTGCTTCCCAGCTATATATTTTTAATTTATATTCTGAATTTTATTAAAATGCTCTGAAGTGATTCTTACATAACTTTGTGTCTTTAAAAAAAAGCAAAAAAGACCAAGAGTCATTGTGCCTGTAATTTAAATACATCTTCTGAGTTAGAATGGTATTATTTCATATTGTCATTTTAACAGAAATGGAAACGAGTAAGGTMGTGAAGCATAAAACAACATAGCAGCATATCTAAATAAATTGATTTTTTTCCCCTCATAACAGAACATCAGTCACAAATAAAATGCATCCATGTGGAGCAGGAACAGAGCACGAGGAAAAGGCAGTCATGCAGCATCCATTTGCAGATGGCTGTGAGGGAGGGAGCTGCCCCACGCTGGCAGCCCCCAAGCTGCTGCGCTGCTGCTTTGCCACCCTGAGATGRGGCTGTGGCTGGGGAGAGGCAGGGCAGCAGCCAGGGCAGGGATGCAGCAGCCAGAGGTACCACAGACCCAGCAGAGCAAGCTGGTAGCTTGGCAGAGCTTGTGCCCAATGTGAGGCACCAGTTTTGCTTATCCAGATTTGGGTTTGCCTGCATCTGCATCCTGGTGGGTAGGAAGGGCTGTCGGGATCTCGCACTGGTCAGAGTGACCCYRAGAAAAGTTCTAAAGTCTCTTTTCCCAGCCCAGTGCTTGAAGAAGGAGTCAGAGCTCTTCAGTTCTCRGTCTCAAGGTTGTTTATTGTTCCTTATCTATAAAATTCTTCCTCCTGTCCTGCCAAGGTCCGTTCAGCAAGACAGTCCAGGCACTCTGCCTGCCCCTGGGGTGCTGTTATGTCKTTATACTAAAAACTACCTATACAATGTTTACAGTTACCTTCCAATACCTATCACCTATGTTAGACACTGAGCTTCTACTCTAAACCAATCCCCAAGTGCCAACATCACAGCAGAARATGGAGGCCAAGAAGAGGGAGAAAAGGCAGAACACACCCAGATCCCTCCATCTTGCCCCCTGAACCCCCATACCAAAAACCCTAAAATCTACTTTTCCACCCYGTGATAACTTCACTAATATTCTACTTAAACTCTTRTGGCTTGCTGATCTTCATMTAAGGTTGGTAATTTGCTCCATGGGCCATAATCAAAACCACAGGCATYTTGGGCTCTGTGCCAGGGTCTCTGAGCCCCCTGGCAGGGGTCTTGGCCATCCTGGACAGCCAGAGGGGTGTCCTGRGTCCTGACAAAGGGCCYTGAGAGGAGCCCTGCATCTGTGAGGCACAACAGGAAACTCTGGCTGAGGCAATCAGGTAGAAGAGAAATCTGTCCTTACAAAGCCTCCCTGTGGAAAACAACAAATTACCTTGTGAGCAGGTAGGAGCACAGGCTGTTTTATATCAATAAGTGAGGTATGTATTGTCTAAATTCTATCTAYTCTCCTAAACACCGTTTTGCTCTAAGGAAGCTCTTCAGTCACCAATTACAACTTTTCTTGTAGCCAGAGAGAACAAAATTACCAAATGGGAACCTAAATCAGATTCAGCACAATAACCATGTTTTACCCCAGGGAACAGCACACTCCATCCAGCGCTCAGAGTGGCAGGATCCAGTAATGCTGTTCTCAGAAAAAATGCAGCAGCTGAGGGGCAAAGACCAGCGGGAGACCCCAGAGCAAGGCAGCATCGGAAACAATCACCTGGTGATTGTAACAATTGGGTTTGAGCATATGAAGAAAACCTACATTTGKGTTGTTTCCCTTGAAATTACAATTGCATTTTGGTGGCAGAAGATGGGCAAACATAGTGTCCAGCTTTGCCCTGCTGCACAGAGCCCCAGGGCCGCAGCTGCCACTAACAGTTTGCAGAGGAGATGGAAAGGGCTCCTTCCCCAGGGAAAGGAGGCGCATCACCTTTGCTCCTCCTGGCCAAACAACCACAGCAGCATAAGGCTATTGGCTCAAATGGATGCCAAGGCTAAAATGGAAGCCTGTGTAGGCCCCTCCTTTTTAAGGTATTGTTGGAGCCTCCAAGACAGACCAGGCAAAGTAATAGGGAGAAACATGCAGCTCCTTTCACACAAGGCAGGAGCAGGGCGGGTGTTGTGTTGGGAATCTTTGCAGGACRTTACTCTCTGTCACTGCTTACTGGATCTCCCTATTCCTAGTCCCAGTTTAGGTCTAAACACTGATCCATACATTAAAAATGCCTTTTCTCTTCCCCCCTCCCTCTCAGCCAGCCTATGAAAGAGCTGCAGATGCAGTTTAAGTGTCTGTAATGTCATATTGTCAAACCTCCAAACACTGCCAGACTTCTCAGCAGGAAGCCAGGATGTGACATGGCATTTGGAATGATTAAGTTGCCTTTATGCACCACAAAGGGCACAAATGCCAGTAGGAACATGAGTGATGTGATGCATTTGCAAACCATTTTTTAAAGCAACATTCATGGAAAAGAGTGCTAACAGAGCTACTTCAAAATGTGTGAAAATGAGTGCAAGTGAAAGTGCTGTGGGTGGATACAGTGTGTGTYATCACTCAGAAGCTAAGCCCCTCTTAGGCCCATAAACAGCAGACAGGCTTAAGCAAAACAGTCATTTATCTTAGTTTTTACAGCCTTGGCACTTCTTAGCTGCTGATGTCCAATGTGTCTGCAGCCCTTTCTGGGAGAGATTAATAGTCCTTGTCAGATGCAAAGCATTAAATTTTTCTTTCAGGACCTAATTATTTTGTTTAATTGTAAGTTATTTATGGAAGTTACTCTTAAAATAATAGATAAATATCATATAAAGTTCAGAGCCTAAGAATTACAGCTGGGGAAAGGAAAGCACAAAAGCAAGACTGTCATTCTGCAGATATGAAGAGCTCTTTCTTGGTGACATTAAACTGCAGGAAATGAATGGTTTTGAAGCTTTAAAGGTGCTTCTAAACATCACTGCAGTCAAAGGACACTGGTTTGCTCAGCAGTGCACCAGAGGTGCTCCCCAGCSTGCAGATGTGCTGATCTTGGACATCCCATTAATAAAGCCCTTCATGAATAAACCACAAAGAAATCTCAAGCTAGAAGCAGAATGAGCAAACTGATCTAGTTCATTCCAAACCCAAATTTACAGAAGACCTAAACGGTGTAGTCTTCCTACACAGTGATAATCAATTTCAGTTTCCCTTCCTTGTTTCTCTGGGATCGTGGCATGTCATTTGTATGCAAGAGAAAGGTTCCCCACTGAAATGAATAGGGCTACTTTCAGAGCTTTTCTTTTTAAATGAAAAAGCCCGAACTAAACACTAGAAGTTTGCTAAAAATCATCAACCAATAAGAATTTGTTAAAAACCCCACTTGGTGGTAATGTGACCAAGTCCAGTAAGAGGTTAATTAAGTAATTTCTGCTCTATGAACCCCACTTGCAGTGAGAGTAGAAGGGGTTAAAGCAATCTAGGAAGACAATCAATATTTCATTTCTTTGGAGCTAAGTAGCAGCAAAGATAAACACTTCTGATGAAGATGTTTGTCGGACCAGTGCTTTTCAGTTTTACAAGGACATCCTGATGAATCCTCCCAAAATCCTATGGGAATGGTTAAATTTATTCTCATCATTTTACAGGAAACAGCATTGAAACACAGGCAGAAAGGCTGATATTTCATATGTGCCTGCCTTAAATTAGGATTTAATCCATCTTTTGATATCTAAACAAAGGTCTGGATAGGAGTTTGCTGAAGCCATTTAAGTTTTCAGTGAGTATTTAACTGGGTCAAAAATAATTTCAGATTGGTCATATGGCAAATGAGACATGCAAAATTCATAAACCTTTTATGAAAACAGGCAGAGGCTTTATAGAAATGCTGGTGTCAGAATTCAGATGTTTCTTGTTTATATTTCATATTTTGTATTTCTGGAACAAACATAATCAAATAATATTTCTACACGTTCACTTTTATTCTAAATAGCTACAGGAATTTGCAGCAAGCCCCCAACTAGTTTTGGAAGAGGATCAATAATGTCAATTGCAAATTATATTATGTTTGGTTAGAAATATTTATTTCTTCATTTATTTCCTATTCAACCAGTTCTAAATGATCAACATTAAGGGAATTTCTGCAGAGAAAACTAGCAAATTATTTTTCAAGGCACATTTGCAGAAAAGAGTGCTGTGTTAAATCCTTGAATTCTGACTACAGGGTTCTGCTGCCTCATCTGGTAAACCTGATCCTATTTCTACCAAACACTGGAATTTAATTACAAAGGCTTGTGAGTACATCATACATAATGATACACTCACAGATGCTGAGTCCATAAACAGCTTTCTCTGAAAATTAACAACACATAGCAATGCACTTGGGGGAAAACAGCAGCCTCACCAGTTTACTGATGTGTATATGGGTTTTTCTAAGGCAACAAAAGGCTTTTGTTAGATTTTAAACAATAAAAAAAAATTCAGGTCTGTGTAAATAATAATAAGTTATAATTTCTGATTTTACACATCTAGTTGATATATTTTCAAAGGGTTGTTGAACATTTAGATGTATAACCTTCAGAAAAAAATACTGAAAACCTTGTAATTAAAATGCAATATAAGAATGAACTTCATGCATTTCTATAATATTTAACTGTACATAAACTGACAATTAATCTAGACAATAATTTCTGAGAAAGATAGATAGATAGATAGATAGATAGATAGATAGATAGATAGATAGATAGATTTGAAAAAACACTGCTCCAGTATAAAGGCAAATAATAAAAAAGCTGAAGTGTTCATTCTTCTGCATTGTCATATGCACATTGGAGTTTCGTGACAGAGTCTTGTAATAGTTTAATTCTATTGTTACAAGATACTTTAGAATCTTTATTTTGGAATAGCACCATCATCTCAAGGTAAAAATCCTTCCTGATACAAGGACAGGAGGTAAAACTCTTCAGTTTTAGCATCTCAAGGAAGCCTTTGCAAATAAGCCCCCATAAAGCACATTGTAAATAAAAGCCCAGAAAAGAGAGAGTTCAGTTGTGACATTATGAACTCCCTAAAATCACAATGGTGTACAGGAAGTGAACAAAAAAATTACATAATTTAAGAACTAGCAAGAATTCTAAAGCAATCAAACAAACAGAAACACTTACCCCAAATCACAGAACATTAAACTGGAAAACTTAATGCTAGAGGTGACTTTGCAGGCAAAAAACTTCAGTGAATTAAAAAAATATTCAGATGAAGAAAGAAAAAAATCTGTCATCAGTTCCTCAGCATGAAGGTGCAGTTGGAACCTGTGCTTAAGGAGGATCATGAGCTGCTGTGAAGGTGGGAGATTGTATCAAGGATATGTTGTTCTACTCTTAAAATGTAGCCCTTTTGTTCTGTTGCAGACCATTACACAAATAAGGCCAGAAGGGCCACTGGCTTAACTCAACAGGGTGGCTCAACATTACTGTTCAGCAAAAGGTGCACCACTGTTCAACAGAACACTGGGTCACACACCAGCTATTTTACCAGTTATTTTGAGCAGTTCATCCCTGCTCTGTTTTCTTGCTAGCAGTTTTGGAAGATCTACCTTCTCTGTTATCAATTGCACTTGCAGAGGGTTATTTTTTTTTTTTTTGACAACAGAGGTAAACAAATGGACATACAACAAATCATTCTAAGGAACGAGTGGCCACAGAAAGGGAATCCCTGGTGCAGCTGTAAGATCATCAGAAAGATCTCCAGAGCCTTCAGGATGGGCAAAGAGAAGCCTTCACACATGGACTGGAGGGCTCCAAGGGCACCCAGGCTGCAAGCTGAGGTGGATGACACCCTGGGGGATGGGGCAGGCTGGCTGACCTCAGTTGTGTTTTCCATCTGAGGTCGATGGTTATGCCATCATTCACTCGAGGGAGAAGCTGATAAGACTGTGGAACCCCCTGTGCTATTCCATATCAAGGGATAGAGTGGGTGTGGTACAGTAACAACAATAACAACAGCAGAGGACTGAAGCATTGCTTGTGGTTTGGGACAGCTCTCTGTGGTTTGGGACAGCTCCCTGCCTCTCCTCCTGGCAGACGCCTCCCACAGGAAAGGGCTGTGCCAAACCAGGAGCAAACTGCTGGAGAGTGGAGATCAGTTGCTGTCATAGGACCATGTAAAAGTCTGATTCAAACACTGTCATGCCTAAAGCAACACAACTGTGGCTCAGACTGAGATCTTTCTTGATAAGCATCTACTCTGTGTAATCTCCACAGTGTTGAACCTAAGATACCAGCAGGGCAGGGAAAGAAAAGTTTCCAAAGTAACAATGGGATATTCCAGGTTACACTTGTCTAAACATGGGCATTGTGCAGAAGGGCAATTTAAAAAAGGGACAGGTGCCTCATTTATGAAATTAACTGAAGTCTGACTGTAAGARTGGCTTACTGCTCCAAAAACTGTCTGGTAAAAAAATATTTCAAGCAGATTCACTGCTGATTTATGTCCAGGAAGGGCAATGGACAGAAAGAAATTACTGCACATAGGTAGAGGATACCTCAGAGATTGTTTGGTGGGTATTTCCTGTTTTTTCCTGTCCCTGCAGGTGTACCATTATAATAAAGCCTCGATCTTGGCCTTATCATTGAACGGTGCAAGGTAGCCCGGCTAGCTCAATCCCTCTGGGGGACAGAGTGCCGAATGCCCAGTCAGCTCGCAGCCGCGGCTACCCTTGGCAAGCTCAGTGATAGTCAGCTCTTCAGCGATTCTCAGCTCTCTTAGGATCTCAGCTCTTTGCTTGCTCCCTAGGGCGCCCTTGGCTGAGGCAGAAGCAGATGCGAGAGAGGAGAAGGAGAAGTCCTGGCGTTCCACAGCGATGGTTTATTGGCAAGTCTGTGAAGGGTTCCAGCGACAGCTCTTCTTCTTTTGAATGGGCTAAACCAGCCCCTTTTTATAGGGTATAGGGGGATCCAAGCTTGTTCAATAGTAAGGGTCAGGGAGAGTGACCTATGAGGTTACAAAGACAAGCTATGGGGCGGGRGGTCGAAGACAGGAGCCTATTTTGCTGTCTCGTCATGACTCAGCAGTTGCTGCTGTTAAGTCTCAATCCTCCATGGAGCTTTCACAAGCTCTATGGAGTCTGCTACATACCATGGTGCAAAGGGCAATTGGGAATGGCTGTGGTGACTGACTGAAAATACCTTGTGAAAGTTTCGGGTCTAACAACAGTAATCTCCCTTAGAAGTAAGTTCAATATCTTAACACTGTGAAATGCATGATACAAAGAAGCACTTACAAGGGAAATTACAGTATTTGAAATGTAAATTAGGCACTATGCCAGCAGATGTGTAATAAGCCAGCCAAAAAATATCACAAGTGGATTTTCATGCTCATTGTTTCTGTCCCCCTGAAGTGGCTTAAACACTCCCTGTTTGTCAAAGTATGGAAGGGCATCACTTGTTAATCTTTCTCCTTTAGCAAATCACTGTGGGTACCTGTATCTACCAAAAATTTCTCACCTCTAGCAATGGGACCAGTCTTGGACTAGGCAGTCACCTTTTCCTTTTCCTTTTCCTTTTCCTTTTCCTTTTCCTTTTCCTTTTCCTTTGGTTTGCACAGGTGGAGTTTGTAGCCATTCCTAGAGCTGTGGTAAATCTTTCCAAAAGGCTGTGGACCAGGTTCTGAACAGTCAAACAAACTCACCAGCAACTGCACTGGTTTAATTTAGTGTTCTCTGTCAGCCTTTTCTAGGCAAAGTAATTTGTTTCAAGGGAGAAGATTTATTTCTAGAGCTCTGAAAGAACCCAAATATCTTACTCAGAAGCTACAAAGACCAATCACTGCACACAAACCATGCTTACAATGCAGGCCAAGTTCTCAAGATACTTGAAAGGTATACTGCTGTTAAGGTTGGTATAAATAATATTCAGTAAATACACTTAAACCAATATATTTTTTTAATGTCACCTCTGTTCTCTCTCAGGTGTGAGATCATCCAATAAGCAGAATTGTTTAATTGGTTGCACATGTATTTCTTTAAACCTCTCTTGATCTGTTATAAAATCTGTTGGCTGGAATTCCCTAGATGCACTAATTTCCAAATAAGAGCAGATACTAGGTACTTTGGGTCTCTGATCCAGAATGCTTTGTAATTTTTAATTGATTATGGGAAGTAAATATTAGAGGGTGGGGTTTTTTTTTGTTTTTTTTTTAATAGTACATCTTAAATATCATGAACTCATGCTTGTGTCTCACAGGTTAAAATAATTTTACACAGAATTTTTGAAACATCATTTCAGTTAGTAACACTCATTACCAGGCAAATCCCTACACAGTTTGTGATTTTAATATGGTATGTGGGTTTATAATACCAGAGTGGCTGAATACAGTGCTCATAAACACAACAGAATTCTACTTAAACAGAAGGACAGGAAAATTATAATGAAAATTTGAAACAAATAAGGCAAATATGGGATCATTGTTCTCATCTTGTGAGCTCTAATTACATGTCTGTATGAGAAAATATGGGCAAACAATATTGAAATCCATTAGTGGAGGTGGTTCAAAGTCAACCTTTAGCTGAAGCTCTGGCCTATAAAACACTTTCTGATGCTGCCTAGTCCATGGCTATGAATAAGGAAGAAAGGCTACCTTTGTTATTAAACCAAATGTCTTTTTAAAATTACATTTGAAATTATTAACAGCATTGAAATGCTGAGAAATGCATGAAAAACATTACTCTGGAGGCAAATTTGTTGATTTTATATGAAAAAAAATCATCAAGACATATTTTTAATAGATCAGTGGGTATTTAAAATCTGATTCAAAGGTATCTTAATGTATTTCTTTTTTTATTATTGCAAAATTTTAATAAGAAATCTGAGAAATACACAGTTCCCTGAAAGTGCATAACACCGAATTCAGAAAACAGAGCCCCAAAGGCAAACTGCTGGTTTCCAAGACTTCATCCAAAGCCAGCCTRAACATTTCACTTAATCTGTTCTCATTATGTTACCTTTCCTGGCAAACACTATAATTTATTCCCTCTTGGAAGAAGATGTTCCAGGAACACAGGAGACAGCTCCTCACGCAGCAGCTGCTGGCACCTTTCTGATGCTCCTGATTGCACCGTGGTCAGGCAGTGACATCCATCCACCTGCCTTCACATCAGGTGTGAGGCTGATAAGACCCAACATGTCTGGTTTGCACCCTTCTCTCTCCTTCCTGTCCTTTATGCAATTATCTCCGTATCTGATTCCAAATTATTATTGAATGTAGCAGGCTTTCCATTCCTGCAGAAATGGAGTTGGCAGGGAGCTCYAGGACTTGGCAAACACAGCTAGTAATCTGACTGCTGTCCATAGCAATATGTGGTTGTTAGGCTTGTTTTGATTTATTGTTGACAACATAAAAATATATTATGACTGTTATGTGTTGCAGAAGAATTTTTGATACAAGTTATTYTGAAATGAACAGTGAAAATGCATCAATCTTTGCAGACTCAGGGCAAAATCATCATCATTCACTTTCAGTTTTTGAGACAAACTGATAATAGACATAGACCTTGTCCATTAAGCCCTCAACCTGCAAACACTGATGTAAGACACAAATAATTCAGTGGAAGATTAGGTGACTACTTCCATGTGCACAAGGACTCTCAGGAACGGCACCCAGAGGTGAAGAAAGGAAACAAATATTMCTTTCAAAAAATAAAACAAGTATTACTTCAACTTTTCTTGCTCAGAGCATCTCTCCAAGGCAGTTATTCTTGCCTAGTTCATGCCAAAAGCTCTTTGTATCTGCAAAACTAACAGGACTCAGCACAAGCACATATCCCCTTGCTGTATGTATTCAAATAATTGTAGGTAAGTGCTGCAGTGTGGAGACTGCAGTGGACAGCATCATTTCACTCTCCTAGCTTCTCCTCCCCACTGAATAGCCCCCCTTTCAAACTCTGCCCTTCACTAAAGACCATGAGCACTTGAAGCCCATCTGTGGTGTCTCAGCTAAGCCATACTGTTGAAAGCAGTGCCAAGAGTTATTGGTGGTGTTGATACCTAAGGAGGCATCAGTCCCATCTCCTTCTCACCAGAACTACAAACAGCACAGACCCTGCCTGCCCTGAGACAGCCTGCAGTCAATCCAAGGGCAAACCCTGATCACACTGAACTCTGAGTGTGGTGCTGGGCACTGCTGGTCCCACCATAAAAACATCCTGATGCAGTGCTGGGCTCTAAGTGCACACATATCTCCTAATAGACACTTCAGGAAAAGTTTACAYGGTTGTTTTGATGTAACTAAGGTACTCAAGAGATCCTGGTGTATGCATTTTGTTTTCTCAAAATGTTCTCACAGTCAAATAAAACAATCTGTTTGAAAGAAGCCTTGTTCATTCCTTTATAGTTCTTCCAGTTGGTAATATTTTCCTTGACTTATACCATGGAAAAGTAAAAATATTTCTGAGTTGTTCTTGCACCCCCTACCACACTTTGTTTTTCAGACTCAGTAATTAGTACCTCTGAGAGATTTCATCTTTATTTTTCAAGCTTAGTATTTTAGATACTCACATTTTATTTTTCCAGAGTTGTAGTGCTTTTGTTCATCAATAATGCATGATACACACAGAAGCACAAGAAAGCATATATCAAGTGTATGAGTCAGTGGTAAAAAATTTTTGACAATTACTTTTTTGAGATAATTTGAATTTTGTTCTCCAAATCATCATGCTTTCACTGCTCATGAGTGACATACTGTAAAGGCAGAAATATTTCTAAAGGCATGAGATGTAAGAGTGAGACAAAATTTTGTAATGCTAAGGGTCAGTAACTCATTATGGAAACACTACTCAAACTCAGGAGAAAATAAATTTGGTAGTGAGTTCTATCATGGGTCTCTAGTCTGTCAAGAAAGAATTGGATATGCTGAGTGGATAATCTTAAGAAAAAAATTCTGGTCAATTCTATTTGTAATTGGTGTAAAAATTCCTCTCACTTTAAATAAAGCTGGGTAGAGCACTAGAAATGATGGCAAGGGAAATGGGAAATGCACATTTAGCAATGCTATCACTCTTCTAGTGAAGCACCTTCAYTTCAAATTCCCTAAACCAGCAAAAAGGTGATTGTAGTTTCAGAGATACACACCAAGGAAGGACTGAGCRCAACTTTGATAAGAGCAACAGAAAAAATATCAGAGAATTTAAAATAAAATTAAAGGTAAATTTGTGCATAAATATACATAATTTTCCTCTGTGGATATATTTACCCCATAGGATCTTCAGTTCTTTATATTATAATTCTGGGATTTTTTTAAATTACTCTAAATTAATCTCTGAAACTATGAAAAGATATTAAGCTTCGGCTGTGAGGCAYTAAAACTTAGTGTGCTGAATACAAATCTTTCTTATTAAAGGAGTGAGGCAAAAAAGAGCCCACCTTACTTAATCAGAGATTTAATGTATTCAAGTATCATTAACATTCTGGACTCCACCTCCAGGTAATTAAAATTCATGAAGACTTAGAGTGGAGGTCATTTGGAAAAACACCCATACAGGGGCATGAAGAAGGAGGCTGGCTGGAAAAGAGAAGCAAGACATTTTAATGAGGAAGACAAATGCTTGTTGACTCAGAGGCCCAAAAATACCCTCTGAAAGCCTTGACTGAGGAGACATATGGTATTTACACATTTTTATAAAGCATGTTTTATTTGAATTCTTTGTACATAAGCTCTCTCACACATCACCAGCACTTCGAGGCCAGTTTTCAGTAAAGTGGYTTTTATACAAATGCTTCTGTTGAGCTCTCTTGTGCTTTGTTTAAACTTTACCTGTGCTTAAGAAAGCTGAGCATGCAGGGCAGTCCGCAAGCAGCCTGGTCCCAGGGCCTGCTGGGAGGGAAGTTGGCTGGTCAGCCTGGTTGAAAACTGAAACGAGTTTTCTTCTGCAGCAGGTAACACACAGGCCTTCTCCTGCTTCCTTCAAATGCTGACCATTTTWCAAAATATTTTTTCTAAATACCTGGGTCTCAAATTCAGTTTACTAGAATTTTCATTTTATGTCTCTCTGACTCTCATCTCTTGAAATCAACACTTAGATAAATGAGAAATTATTTTCCTGTAGGACTATTTCCCTAAGATTAGAATAGTTAAAATTTCTTTGGCTAAAAAAATATTAAGAACCTTATGAGATAGGGGCAGATTTATCAGGCACATTTGACCCAATGTTGTATGACATAGTGGAGCATCTGAAGGAACAACCTTAACCAACATTGTCAGTAAGTGAAAATAATCTTCTATAGCTTTTATTCTACACTCAGCTTGTTTTTTTCTAAAAAAGCATTTAAATAGTTAAAGTTCTCAGTGTGAAAAGAAAGGACAGCCTTGTGATTAAGACATTTGATTTGCATTTCAACTTGAGTCCTSTTTCTGTCTTTTTCTGGCATTCAGCCCTCCTTAATTTGTTTTTTTCTCATTTTTCTCTTCCATCAAGTACAAACCTTGGTTTTGCCTATTTACACTGGGTGTCCTTGGGTTTGCTTATTTACACTGGGAGTTTCCAAAGCAGAAAGATGAACTGGAGGCTTACACAATTTTTTGTTCTGAAAATTGCCACAGAATCTCAGCTGCTGAAAAGTGAAGTTTTCCTGTTTAGCCATCTGAGSCTCCACAGTTTTRGGGCTAATTATTTCTGCTTTTTTTAACCCCATCCATACATTTTGTTATTCAAAGAGTTGAAGTAAACTAAATAACAGTGTTAGGTTTAAGTGCTATGCTTTCTATATTTTGCATGAGATCAGGGGAGAAAATACTTGAAATAAAYTTTATTGGGTTAATTCAGGTGTAGGAGAAGTTGCAGATTTGGGTAGCAGGATGCAGCTTGCCAGGTGAAATAAAGTGAAGTACAAACGTGCAGTGACATAAAATGCTTCAAGTTGCTGAAGAAAGTTGTTAATATTARAACTGGAAAAGGCAGGATGCTAGTGGCTGAAGGACTACCCAAGCAGGGAAATGATTCATAGTTCTCAGATTGGCCCCAAAGCGTTCCTGAGAGGCAGAAATTTGCCCATGACACCATCATGGAGCTGCYAGGGAGAATACTTCTTCCATCCTCCCACAGGAGAGATGGAGTCACAGATTGCCCAGAGCCCAGAGAGCCCCTGAGTYACTGAGTACCAGCAGAGCAGATCTCAGCTGTGGTGCTGTTAAGGCTTCCTGAGTGCCAATGAGGAATGTCAGGGATGTGTAGCTTATGTTCATTTCTGTTGCARGCATTGGGCACCCAAACCCACATAATGGCAAATTTACACCTCTTGGGAATGTGTTTGTGTGGTGCAAGGGCAGACCTGGGGATGATGATCACTAAGCTCAGCCCATCTGGGGATGATGGTTGCTAAGCTGGGGTCCCAGAGGGAGCGTGCCTACATTGGTTAAACCTGCCTTTCAGAGAGCTGGCATCTGTCTATCCATGCTCTTCTGGA